>LZPO01088303.1:0-17242 GCA_001675575.1 Neotoma lepida | reverse complement strand
TGTCATTTTTTTAAAAAGATATGACCTAATCCCGGGTGACACGTGTTTCCTTGTTGTAGAGGGGGCAGCAGAGTGACTGTTTGGAAGGGGTCTCCAAATCTTTGGAGAATAGCTGTTATTCACAGGCAAAACCTACTATCATCTAGAAAGTGAATGGACAACCCTGATNCCCTTAGATTTTCCCAGTCTGTGTCAAGAGCATGCTCTCAGTGCTCCCCCTCTTGTGGGAGTGAAGACAGAACTGGGTGCTGGAGGTAGCTATCTGTAGAAAGGGGGTGATTTGGACAGGTTTCTCTGCACAAAGCAATTAACACCTGCCTTGTCTCCCCTTCTCTCTACCTTTCCTCCTGGATGGCCCTTCTGTGCTGCCCTACCTGCCCTCTCCCCTCTCTCTCACACCAGAGAGTTTTCCAAAGAGAGGGAGAAAGCCAAAGCTCGGGGGGATTTCCAGAAGCTTCGAGAGAAGCAGCAGCTAGAAGAAGATCTCAAAGGCTACCTGGATTGGATCACCCAAGCAGAAGACATTGACCCTGAGAATGAGGATGAGGGCATGGACGAAGACAAGCCCCGAAACAGTGAGCAGCTACCTTCTCTTTCACTGGGGTCTGGGAGATGGGAAGAGCCATGAGCCAGGAGAAGGTGTTTCATGCCGACCTTTCTTTCTAGCCTGTAGTTGATATTCCTGGAGGAACATTCTTCTCGGTGGTCTCTGTCATTTGCTACTCATAGAAATTAGTCAGCTGGGCAACCAGTGCCATTAATGTAGAAAACCTCCTATTCCATTTAGAAGCTTTGACCTGAAAACACAGTTGAGTTTGTACTAAAGTGAGCGAGACATGCCTTCCCTGTAGGCTCTGTCCCTTGAGGTGGTGGGGCAGGCATCCTGTTCCTCTTCCCCGGGAACAATTTCCACTAGCCAGCTGCTTGGAAAGATGTGTGCCTGGGCAGGATTCTCTCCACACTGGCAGAGGCCTTCCAGGTTACCCCCCCCACCAAGATTTCTCTAGAGGAACAGAGTGAACATTCTCATTGAGTCGGTAAGTTATAGTCAAGGATCTGAGGAAATGCTTTCGAGAAGGTTGGAGGAAACACAGAGGAATTGCACAGAACCCATTTAGATTATAAACACAGAGCCAAATCTCTTCCACTGGGTTTTCTCATGGCAGATTGCTGGAAAACCTACAGAGGGATAAAAATGGGAACAACGGATGACTGTTAATGTTTAAGATAACAAATCATGGAAAGTCAAACTTAAATCTGATTAGCCCAGTGGTTTTCAAAGTTGGATCCTTGAATTAATGGTGGCAGGTGGAACTCAGTAGAAATGCAAACTCTTAGGCTCTTGCCCAAACCCACTGACTAGGGAGCCCTAGGGTGAATTAACCAAAGATTGTGATGCATGGTGAGCTTTAGAATCTTTAGGTTAGCTCTAACTAACTATGCAATGTAATGGGTATTTCTTTGGACCATGGTGAGCTTTAGAGTCTTTAGGTTAGCTCTAACTACTATGCAATGTAACAGGTTTTTCTTTGGACCACCAGCACCTGAATAATGACATGGAGACTTATTATTAATTATAAAAGCTTGGCCTTAGCGTAGCCTTGTTCCCAACTAGCTCTTAAAACTTAAATTAACCAGTTTATATTAATCTTTATTCTGCCACGTGACTCATTACCGCTCCTAAGTACCATATGTCCGACTTCCTCCATGTCTGGCTGGCAAATCGTCTGCCTCAGATTCTTTCCCAGAGTTCCTATCTCTGCCTGGAAGTCCCCCCTATCCTCTTCCTGCCTAGATATTGGCCATTCAGCTCTTTATTAAGCCAATCAAAAGATGCCTTAGGCAGGTGAGATAAAACAGAGACACATCTTTACACAGTGTACAAAAAGATTGTCCCAACAGTCCATGCTTCCTGTGACCTTCATCTCTGTGAATCTAATATCCTGCCTCTTCTTCTGTGCTCAGCATTTCTCTTGCATTTTGTATGTTTGAATAGTTGCATTTCTGTCCTTCCAAGCAGCATGATTTAAAGACAAATTTTCTTAAACATTGGGTGAGCACGGAGCCATGTGGGTCAGGGTAGCAAGACAGAATCTGCCCCTAAGCAGAGAGGCACTCAGAAGAGATTCTTCATGAGAAGAGCAGGTGGAGGAAGAAGACAGCCAAGGGTGCCAGCAGACTCTCACTCTCTCGCTCCAAAGGCTGACGTCATAAATCTATCAACTACTCCCTTCCCAGTAACCCTGCTCAAGGTACAAAGACAAAATTAAAACACAGAAACAGCAAGGGACTGGTAACAACGTAATTTAATAACCCAAGGAAGCCTTCATGCTCCACTAAGTAGTTTTGCAAGCTAGAAGATGGGGCCTTTGATAGCTTATTACAAGGAGCAATGATGCCACTGAGGGATTTTCTGGAAAAATGCATGGCAGCTTGTTACATTGTTGATGGAACTGCAGAGCAGCTGATTAGTTTGTGGCATCGAGTAGAACAGTACACAAGTCCATTGGCCTGTGAGTCACAGAAGGGCTTACAGAGGGGTTGATGTCTTGGCTCTCTTTCTGCCCTTGCTCAGGATTAATCAGGATAACTGTTTTGTTAGGCTGTGTCATGTGGAAATGGGCAATACTCACAGCATGCTTCACGGCCAGTTGCCATTCACAGAGACACAGGGTTATGTTGTTTCCTGTTAAATTAAAAGCTTCCAAAAAACACACTCTGCTTCTCCATCTTGCCCTTTATAAGAGTGAATTCCACAGAGAGTTCCTGGCATGGAGCATACCTTGCTGTTGGAGCAGATTGCATTAACAGGCTTGTCTAGTAGCTGGTCACCGCTAAGGTTTCCTGAAGCCCAGACATGGATAGGGTTAGACTCCAGAGAGTAACCTCTCCCCACACTGCTTCCTTATGACTGGAGGACCATTTGGGGTGTGCTTCTTGTCCCTGGTCAACCCTGTCCCAGGAAAACTGGAGTGGGATTCTAGAGCCTACCTAAATGGAAAGATGGAGGGATTGTTTGGGGGAGGGTGGTCGGGGGAATAAAGATCCAAAGAAGCAAGAAAAGGAAAGTACAGTAGTTACACATGATAAAAAGGAATGTGTGACTCCAGAGCAAAGCTGGAATAAGCCCATAGGGTTCTCAATAACTATGGAATAGATGTAATTCAATGATCGGATTCAAGGAAGACCTCGCAAAGAGTAGAACTTTAGTTCATTTGGGGATGGNTGAAAATATGAACTGGATTCTAGNTTTATAGACAGTTTACTGTTTATATATAGTTCACTTGCAGAAAAGGCAATTCTGTGGCTTGGAAACTATATTCGTTACTTTACGACTTCATGATTTGCCCTTTGAAACAAATACAAGGGGGAAATGCTTGTGTTTTAATTAGTGTAGCTCTAGTTTTTGAAATGTCTAAAAGATTATACTATGGGATTTTTGCCAGTTCTTTTCAACTCAGAAATAAAATTGTGTGTGTGTGTGTGTGTGTGAGAGAGAGAGAGAGAGAGAGAGAGAGAGAGAGAGAGAGAGAGCGCAGGAGACTGTATGTGTGTGTGCATGCAATGCGTGAAAAGTGTGTGTATCCTTGTGTGTGGATGCGTATACACACCTTCACATGCATGTGAAGGACAGGAAGATGGGTCAACCTCAGGTATCAATCCCAAGGAACCATCCACCTTGTTTTCTTAGATAGGGCTTTCACTGGGACCTGGGGCTGGTTGNCTAGTTTGGTTAGCCAGAAAGCTGTAGGGATCTGCCTATCTCCACTTCCTCATCACTAGGATTACAAGTGTTTGCTGCTCTGCCTGGGTTTTTGTGTGGATGCCAAGAATGGAACTCAGGTCCTCATGCTTGCAGCAAGCATTTTACCAACTGAGCTGTTACCCCAGCTTACAAAGTAGAGAGAAAGTGTGTGATTATTTCATCACACTTCTGGTGACTCTGCTTCTGCCCCAGCCAGCATCCCAGTCAGTACAGACCATGGCCACTAGTGCCAGTCACTTGGAGGCAATGCTTTCTGCATTGTGGGGACAGCTCAGTGACACATTATTGTGCAATAGCTGAACAAACCTAAGTGGACCTGTCAGTCAACTTTCCTAAGAAAGCCACTGAGAGATGGAAGAATTAAGAGNTTGGAAGATAACAAAGAAAAAGCATTTAGTTGGGAGATTTTCCTTTAAAAGATTAGAGAAAATTAAGTAAACTATATACAAACAGTTAACTCTGTATAAACACAGACTCCAGTTATTCTTGCCTGCCAGCCAGCCAGCCGGCTGTAAATTAAAGGTCTCCCCTTGCAGGCACTGTTGTTGGCACTGGTGATATAACAGTGAACAAAGTAGTTAAAACTTCCTGCCTTTGGAGAGGCTCTATTTGAATGGGTGGAGACTATATTAAACAGTATGTCAGAGTGATAAGTATTGATAGGTTTGGGTGTTAGATAAGGTGGCCATGGCACACTACTGAGAAGGCGGTATCTAAATAAAGATTTGAAGGTAAAAAGGAAGCACACGGGGATTTGGAAAGAGATGGTTACGGGGAGAGGGAAGGGTGGTGTAAAAGGAAGGAGCATGGCTGGTACATTTGAGAGCAGAAAAGGGGCTTGTGCAGTTGGGTCGTGGGTACAGGTGAGGCAGAAAGTGGTGGAGAGGATGCCAAGGGAAGCTGGGAGAAGATTGTGTAATTTGTTGCCATGAGGACCTGGGTTTGAGCTGGAAGGAAGCCAGGAAGCCACTGGAGGTTTGGAGAAGAGCAGTGATGCGATCTGACACGCATTTAACAGGANCCCTGTGGCCACCATGTGTAGAGTGAAATGGAGGCCGCCAGGGCAGGGGCTAGCTGAGAGGAGACTCCCTGGGAAATGATGGGNTGTTATCTCGGCAATAAAGGAGGCAATAAGGTCAGAATTCAAAATGACATCATTTGCTGACAGATAAAATATGGGACATGAGAGAAAAAGTCGATGATATTCCAAGTCAGTGTAAGAGTGAGATTGTNGTTTACTGGCATAAGGAAAACAGAGCCAAGTGGGGCAAGATTATGAAGAAAGGCAACTCGACCTTTAGGTTTACATGCCTATGAAATGTACAAAAGGAGATGGTAAGTACGTGACTGACAATGACTGAGTTCAAGGGAAAGCTTTGGCACTGAGCTGTAATTTGGGAGGTTAGCAACATAGAGAAGGCACTGAAATGCACTTGTCAGTGAAATCACCAGGGAAAGAGTGGCTAGAGATGAAGTAAAGCCAAGAACTGAGACCGAGGTTTGGAAACTGGTTGATAAAAAAGAGCCTGCCAGAAAGATTTGNGAAGTGAGACCAGAGAACTTAGCAGGAATCCAGGGAAGAAGGGCAGTGCTGCTGAATGCCAGGGAGGTGAGGAAACACTGGCGGGAATGCTGGCCGAAGCCTGGGGGCTACTCCTCATTCTTCAGTCTCTTGGGCTCTTAAGTCTTCTTAGGATGGCCTTAAGCATGATTGCCAACATCCTCTTCAGCTGGCATGGGTTAGCGGCCAGAGATCAAAGGACTCAGGCCTTCATAATTCCATAGAGGAGGGAGGAAGGGACTCACTCCATCAGTCCAGTGTAGCTGTGGCCCAAACAACNCCATAGCTGGATCCCAGTCTTTAATTGTGTCCCTGTCCATAGCNATATCAGCAACAGGCCTTGCCACAGCAGCTGCTCATAGACAGCCTTGACAAAGAAGGACGTGATAGATACTCAAGAGCTATCCCAAGACCATACATCCCAAGACACAAGAAAGAGGCATTTGTAGCTTCCATGTGAGGGAGCGGTCTTGGTCTCCAAGTTCCTCTTTTATCTGGTAAAGACTAGGACAACAATGAGATCTCACCACCCCATTGGCTGCTTCTAGCCTTCCTCTAGGCGTCAGTGAGCACCTGTTTCCAAGGTATCCCTTGAAGACTATTGCTGATGCATACATCTCATTGTCATTGGTGAGATGCCCAGCTCCAAGGACACTGTCCATTTTCCAGGTCCAGTCTCTATTCTGATAGAAGGCACTAGAGGGAAAAGCTGGGTATAGAANATGGGGACCCAGCACTATGGCTCAGCAGGTGAAGGTACTTGCTGTGCACACCTGCAACCTGTGTTTTCTGTCTGGAACCCACACAGTGGGTTGGAAGGAGAAAAACAACTCCACAGAGTTGATCTCTGACCTCCAGACATGTGCTGTGTCACATGCATCCCCGCCCACACAGACTAATAAATGCNATTTTTAAAAAGAGAGAATTGGGAATTTCTTCTCTTCAAGATTAAAAAAAATGTATCTGTTAAATGTTTACTCACATTGGAATTTCTCTCTCATATCACTAAGACAACTTAAGTACGGACCCAGCTTTCTGAAACTTACTATAAGACACATATTTATTTGNATGAGCAGATAAAGATGGACATACAGTAGAACCAAACATGGAGCTTCTACACAGAAAAGGAAGATTAAATGTTTGTACAAGTGGTACAAAGTGGTAGTTGGTAACGTGACTCTGTAGTGTCATTTTTGCAATCATCATTAACCAGCAGAACTATATGCCTGCTGTGTGCCCTGCAGGACTCAGGATAATGCGTTATTGAAATACAGAAATTTGAGGGCCTAGGAGAGCTGCAGGTNGCCCACAAAGAGCCCCATGTGGTTTGCAAGCATAATCTGAATATCATTGATTTACGTTAGATATGTGTCAAGGACAGGAACATAGTTATTTGATATTAAAATATTTTTTTAAAAGGTATATTCAGCATTTCCCTGGAACTACTTATGGCCAGGGGTAGTCACATGGCTCTACCAGTGACAGAGGTCCTTGAAAACTGGCTCAGATTTCAGGAGACATTCCACTTCCTTTGTTTTCCTTAGTTCTCTTGACTGGGCACTCTGAAGTCAACATGTTCCAGAGGCCACCTTGACCTCACACTGCTCCCAGGAGAACAAGGCCATCNAACCAGATGCAGGTCCTTGGGCTCCAGCAACTCTAATGAGACCCCTAAGCCCTGAAAAGTTGCCTTCAGAATTGGGTGATGAAGTGGGAGCCCCAGGTGGGAAACCACTTCCTGGACTAATTATTGGAGAAGTCAGCTTTCTAACTGAGTCCCAAACACACACAATGCATGGATGGGCTCTGGTGAGGTCATCGGGACAGACCAAAACCAAAGAATTTGTCCAAATACCCTATGGGGAGAAAAGGTTAGCCATCTGCTCCATTACAAATAAACAAGCATTTGCTACAGTTTAGACTCATTCATAGTCCTTCCCCAGACTGACAGAAACTACTCCCATCAAAGATCTCCAGGACTCGCTGGATGGATAATGGATAGATGGGCTTTTTGAGGGATGGGGTGTGAGTTGAGATGGTAGCTCATTTAGTCCAGGCTGGCTTTGAACTCCTGATCCTTTTGCCTCTACCTCCCAAGTACTGAGATTACAGGCATGTGCCACTGTGCCCAGCTTTGATAAACTTTGATAAGGGTAAATGTCTATCATTTCCAACGCCCCCCCCCACACACACACTGCCCCCCACCCCCAGGTGCAGGATGGAAAGAAATCAAGGACCCATTTCTTGTTGGAGTGTTCATTAGCATCTCCCTGTATTTATTAGTTTTCACTGAGATCAGCTGGGTCCTGCTAAGNTGGAAGCTTGTGGTGTCTTCCGNGCCCAGCTGAGGCAAAGGGTGGACAGGTGCTAGGCATGAAAGTCAGTCAATGGCAGAGGGTCCCTGTGGCCAGGTTCTCAGCTTACTCTGCCCTCCTGCATGGATAAGGAAGTTAATGGGTCAGCTGCTACTGATGAGGCCGAGTGCCTGTGTTCCCCCAGGAAGATTCCAAGCTTTATTGAAAACTGTAGCACTTTGTGTAGAGCCTATAGAGGATGTAAGATTTGTATNTACCTATGATTTCCACAATCCCTTCCCTTTTCCTGTGAATTCAAGTCCTTTCCCACNGACTAGAGGAGTTGAGACTTTATCAATGCAAGGATAATACCCATCCTGGGAAAGTGCTCTCTAGGGCCCCCCACCCACCCCTCACTGAAGAGCTATTGACAGTTGATAGTTGCTGGGTGNAAATCATTCTTTTTCTAGTGTGCAGCCATTGCTAGGTTTCCCATGTTCCAGTGGATGGCCCCACACCTGTACACATATGGGCAGCACAAATTGAACTTCATGGGTTACCCAAAAATAAGATGTGAAATTGGGAGGGGGACATGTTGGTGGGATTTAGAGGGGGAGAAAATGGTAGATATGGTCATGTTTCATTGTATGCAAGTATGAAAATTTCAAGAATAAATAAAATTATATATATATATAATTATATTTTCTAAGAGGATTGTTGGAGTTTGGGGTCCCAACACTGTTGGAATAAAACTAGTAGGNGGTTGAGAAAACCGGAAGCTTGTCTCTTCAGGTCCCACTCAATAATTAATCTGCAACTTGCCTCTCCACACTCCCTTGGTGGTACAATGAGGGGGATGAGCTGTTGTTAACAACAAACCAACCTTTCAGCTCTGGTGAGCTGTTCCCATGGTGCTTGGGTGAAATAGATTAGCNTTAGCCCTAGGTGTCTTGGTCAGACCTGGAGTGCTCATTCTAGTCTCAGACTGCTGAGGCATTCAAGAACATCTAGAATCCTGCCATCCCTAGACCTCTGGAATGACATGGGATCCCTGCACANCAGTCTGTACCCCCNAAGCCACCTTGTTTTTTNCCTCCATCCCCGCCTGCCCCCACCACACACACACCTACCTTCTCTGCATGGAAAGCCTGACCCACCATTTAACTTTAAACCATCCTCTCCTCTCCCACTGTTCTTAGCTGCTCTGTTCACTGCCCCTCCCTGGCAGGACTGTGTTCCCCTCACTGAGCCTGGCATGCTCGCCCACCTGCTGCTCAGCACTTCCTAAGTGTGACTTGTGTCTCTTTGCTGGTTCATCTGATGCTGTGCTGGGCTGTCCATTCTGAGAAGCAGCACCTCTGTTGGCCCAGCACTAGCAGAGCCTGAGGGAGCATGGGTGGANAGTAAATATTGGTGAGAAAAAGGGAGAAAAAGAGGAAGAGTAGGGACTTGGGCCTGAGTTGTCACTCTGACAGATCTGAAACCAGAGTAGGCCAGATTTGGTCCAGCTGAGAATATATAATGAATCAAATATGTAAATTAACTTTCCATCTTTAATTTTTTTTTTTAATCTGGCAGCCTTTCTTTTACGCTTCTCTGGGAGAGCAAGGCTATTCCATAATGCTTCTCCTCACGTGTTTACCTCTTTCCCCTTTCTTCTTCATATATGTGAAGGTTGAGCTCTGGAAATATCTCTCGCTTTTCACTCTGTCTCAAGAACACAAGCTAGCCAGCCAAGAATAGCAGTCAGCAAATGGTTAAGAGACAAGTGAGGCTAGATGCCCTGTGGCTTCTTTGGGTCCAGAACACTGAAGGCATTTAAGGCTTGAAAGGCTGGTCTAGCTTCCTTCCAGGGGTACAGAGGTTTCAGTTCATCCACCGTGTGGTCTTCAGCATAAAGCTCATTTCATCCACAGGCTTGCAAAGGAGATTGATTTATGGAGTGGGTGTTATCAGCAGCTGAGACCTAATGAGATCTCCGCCATACCTCCTGGATGGAGTGGAAGGCGACCGTTTTGGTAATAAATAGAGAACAGCATCTAATTTGTAAATTCCTCTTTCCGTAGCTAGGCCTAATCTGATCAGTGAGACTGAAGGGAATTGTTGATAACCAAAAATTGTTTTCCATGTCTTAATCTGGCCAGGAAACTTCACTCCTAATGGAAATGGCATATTGCTCTGGCAATAGTTAGGAATGGCATTTGTCATTAGACTAACCCAATTGTCGCATATTGAAAAATACACTTATACTTTAATCTACTTAAAACCAAACTGGAGCTGAAGCCGTGCATTGCCCTGTTCCTGGTCTCGTTGGTTCATAGAATCTAAATCTCTTTCTAGTTAAAACACAGAAATCTGTGGTAGTAGTCTTCCAAGATGTCAGCTTGACCTCACTGATTAGCTGGCAAAGCCAGATGGCCCACAGCAGAGCCCAGATGGTGGTCACAGATAACTGTTTTTGATATGCTAGAGATCAGGCTAAAAGAGCAGAACACCAACTCTGGTACAGCCTTGGTTCAGCTTAAGGTTAGAAAATAATGTTAATAATCCAAGCCCAGTGTGGTGGCTCACTTGGGAGGCTGAGANAGGAGGATTGAGAGTTTGAGGCTGTAGACAAACCTTGTCACTAAAGAAAAAAATCCAGGAGGTGCAATGGGGAGTTAAAGAATCTCTGTTTTTCCTTTTGGGCTTAAATCTTCTTGTTAGCCGAACTTTGAGAGTTTGCAGTCTTTTCACAAGGCCTTAAGCATTTCCAGGATGAGACTATTCCACGGGTAAGTTTCTGTTAGCATCCAACAGAGGCTTCTTAAATATTTCATGCTAAGAAGACAGCAGGGATGGTTGTGTCTAAGAAACAGCCAGCCCCCAAAGGACGAGGCAGCTGCTGTCATTCTTAGGGACTGTCCCTGAGACAGCTATCATAGCCACCAAGTGCTTAGAGTCCTGCTGCCTTTTGAGACACAAAGTATGTGACCCCGAGGTTCCCTGTGTCAACCTACACTTTGTTTCTGCGTTGCCCAATAGACATAGTGTCCAGTGTTCTCCACACATATATNGNTTTTTAGTATTTTGACTGATGGCCACAATTATTTAAATGCCTCATCTTAGCTGTATAGTCTTCAATCCTCACCAAACTCTCCCTGAGTGGTGGGATTATCTCTCTATTTTCAGAAGAAAAGGCCAGGTTAAGATCATTTGCTTGAGAGTGGATGACTACTTAGCAGGAGGCACACACTAGCTCTCCCCATGGTATATATCCTTGAACCCTAAAATCCATTCTCCACATCTCCTGCCAGGTGAGACAGAGCAAGATGCCCGTTGGGAAGGATGGATGGGGAGAAAGAAGTCCTAGAGAGCAGTCAGGAGCCCTGGTTCCTGGTCTTGGCTTCAATCTGAGTTAGCTCGGTGTCCTCAGACAACCCNTCCATCCCCTCTCTGAGCCTCAGTTTTTTGCCCTGTAAAATAATATACAGATCAGCTCAATTTTTCTGTACATCTTTGGGCTTTTAAACCCTCTTAATGAACACTCTGGTGCTGTCCATCCCTTTGAGTTCCCTGTTCCAGAATGGATGTGTGCCTGGTCCAGGGAGGAGACAGTGCTAATTTGTAGAGGATCATTGTCCTCATTCTGACTGGGTGTCAGGAGGCTGCAAAGAGGAAAGTGCTTGCTACCAAGAACCTAGGGCACTTCTCTTCACCCTCAGCTGATCCCTGTAGCTATGTAACTTCCCTGTGGTAGTCGGAGGTGCCATGGGTGCCACACTGTTGATGGCACTGTTAATTGTCTTTGAATGGTTAATTACTCTAATTGCTTTGCTTTCTCTCTGCCTTCTCATCTGCCTCATGTTTTCACTAGTGCTTATACTTTTGAAAGTATCTCCTGCCTTTCCCCCATTGGTCAGTTCCCCCAGTGGCCCTTGGAAGCACTAGGCTGTTACAGTACCACACCTCAGTGAGGCTCCTGAGGCTGGTGTTCCAGCTTCATGTACCTGGTTATAGAGTGCCAGCCAGCACCTCCTCCTCCCCTTCCCACCTTTGTCCAGTCAGTCTCTCTCTCTGCCCGATTGCTCGCATCTTTGCTCCCTTTCAGCCAGTTATCCTTACAGTTATCACCCCCACAATGCAAGAGGCAACAGCAGCAGAGCTGACTGAACTTGCCCAAGGGGCCTTGGTGCTGTTAACACAGCTCACAAACATCTGCATGCCCCACAGTCCACAAGACTGACCATCCTCTCCCTTCCTTGAAGAGCCTTTCTTAGTCCTACTCATCATGACCAGGACTCCATCCTGTGGTGGCTTTGCCTGAAGAATTTTGGTCTCTAAAGTTCGTGCTGCTCTGATTCCTTTCTTCCCTCTTGGCTCAGAGTTGCTGGCATGGAGACTGTGACAGGGTCACCAAATAAGTGGCTTCTCCTTCAGTGACCTGGGCACCTACAACACCCTTGCCGCTTTCTTGATTAGAAAAAAAAAAACAGTTCATCTATATACACGGTGGCTAAGAGGAGACTTGGCACCAGATCTACCTGACTTCAAATTCCTGGGTCCTAATTAGCTACTCGCTTTGAACAAGTGATTAAATTCCAAGCCTGTTTCCTCGTGTATAAAATGGGCTCCTGCAATACCTCGCTCATGGTATTCTCATTTCATATGTGTGAAACATGGAAGAGAGGCTAGCATATAGCAAATGCTTAAAATCTGGACTGTTACGATTAAGACAGAAGATAACGTGTATACTGCTGGGGGACAAAGCCTAAAACCGACATGTGACATGACATGGCACACCTCTGGGCCAAGCTAGAAAGGGATCAGGGACACACATCTTTTTTTCTTTCCTTTCATTCCATGCCAGATAGACGACATATTCTTCTAAGCCTGGGTAACTAGAAAAACAGCCCCTCTAACAGCCCCTGGGAAGAACTTTATGCTTTAAATACCTGGGTTCACAGAGGAGCCCCACAAAAAAGCCATTCTCTCTGTGTGCTGAGGATCTGTACCACATCCCTTTGGGCTGCAGAGGAGCTGTACCTGGCCCTGTCACGCCTCCTGAAGGTAGACATGTGGGAAAGGAAAGGAGAGATGTGCACCCACATTCCGCAGCTTGTCTCGTGCAGGTGAACTCCCTCCCCGCCTGCTCCCATTCTGCTCGCCCTCCTGCAGCCCCAGTGCCATCGCACTGGAAAGGGATTTTCTGCTTGGAGTCTGGATGCTAATGACCTGCTGGGATCACAGCAACCTTGGTTTCCTTCTTAGAGCTGCAGACCCAGGGCAGCCATTTATACCTCCTCCTCCCAGTTAGCGGGAGCAATAATAATTATGATGATGGCACACCACACCTGTATTGCCCCATTTTAATAAGTNAGGTCTCTGTTTGGACTCTTCATATTATTTGATCTTGTTTTATATTTACCTTGCTGGCTTAGAATCAGCCTGGGCTTAATTGCTTCTGTGGAGGAGGCTAAGCTAGGCTGGGCTGACAAGAAGTGATTGAGAAGGTTCTGGAAGTGGTGGTACCTTTTCCTGTGACCTTCCTACTTGGGCAGGCTGCTGTCACGTGGTACCCCTTTGTTTCTTCTCCCTTACTGGCTCTGCCCTCTTCCTCCATAACCTTGGGTTCTTCCTATCCACACTTTCCTAAGAAAGCCCTTTCACCGATCATGTAGATGAACTCGCCCACATAAGAGATGAAGTGTACAGAACTACTTGTCATGAAATGTATCAGTGCTCTGGAGCCATTCAGTATCCAAGGCCAGCAGTACCTTGCTGTGTCCTAGACTAATGGCACTGGGGGTGGCAGGTCCTGGATTTCAGGTAGAGCACAAGCCTGCACAGTGAGAAATCTCTGGCTGTGTGTTTAATTTGTCAATTGTAGAAAAATGAAGACTACATATATCTATTCTGCAAGAGGAAAGACCATCGCATGGGACGTGCCACTGTTCCTCCTGAGGGTCACTAGAGTAGCATCTACAGCTGGGACATCCAGCTCCTTCCTGGCTGGGCTGTGTCCCCCTGCACCATAGTGAGCTACTGGTTATCTCTCACCTTCACAGTGTGGACTTGAGCAAGCTGTCCAGGCATTACCTGATGTGGCGATAAGCCCTGGACTCCTGGCCATCCATTCTCTCCATGCACCAGCTTTCCCCTCAGGCACCTATCTTCCATTGGATTGTCACTGGGGATTAATGTCCTTGCGTGGCACCCTAGGAGCACACCTGTCAGGTCCTCACAGGAAGTGCTTTCAGACTGGTGGTTTAAAGAGAACTTGATGAGGATGGAGTCAGGGTTCAACAAAGTTGGGCAGGGGATTCAGGAAGTCAGAACAGCACCCTAAACTAGCAGTAGAGGAGCTTTTTCTATGGGTCTGCCTGCAGGTACAAAGGAGAGAGCAGCTGTGTGAAGAGGGCTACATGGCTAGACCCATGTGGCCTTTGGCATCAAGATGCCACCAGTATGCCCTGTGCCCAGAAGTAGCAGAGTGGGGACCTGAGCCCCATCTCCTCTAACCTCTACCCACAGACTCTTGCTAGTCCTTCCCACTGGCCAGCCTCAGGAAAAGAACCTTTGATATGGTTTGCAAAGGTCAGCCTGCCGGAGTCCTCAGCACTGAGGGCATACAGTCAGCACGTATGAGTATCCTGACAACCATGGCAGTGCAAAACATTGCTTCTACTCTTGCACAGAGTCAGATTATGGGTTCAGAGAATTGCAAGATGAAGTCCCTAGCCTTGAGAAAGTTTGGATTTACTTAAGAAATAACAAACTTTAAGAAAAAACAGTTTAAAATTAGTTGATAATACTAGCAAGTGTTTATGTCAGTTACCATTTTACAAAGTTCTTTTTACAAATATTATTTCACTTAACCCATACCAAAAGGTCTTTGAGTAAATAATAGCATGATCTTTCTGTGGAGGAGGAAATGTGAGTCCAGAAAAGTTGAGTAGCTTAGCTGAAGTCCTGTGGATAGTACAGGGTGGAACAAGAATGGCATCTAGATTTTTCCTTAATACTGTAAGTGACACAAGTGCTCTAGGAGATGAGGAAGAAGGACTCTGAGCAGTGGACGGTTCTAGAGGCCACCAGAGGCTAGAACTGGGCCTCCAAGAATGAATGAGTGAGTAGGGGTTCGGCACTACCTGGGATGGGCCAGCCAATAAGTGTCCCTGGCTTTGCAGGCCCTGCAGTGTCTCTTACAGGTCTTCAGATCTGCTCTCTAAAGTGAGGTGGCCAATCAGCAGCATGAGGAGAGGTGACTGCTGGGACCCAGGAAAACTGTTCACAGAACTAAGTGGCAGGCTAGACTTGGCTTTAAAGCAACCGTTTGCAGACCTACAGGATATGAGGTGCAGAGACCAGACCCTCCCTGGAGGAGAGATGTCCGCTATGTGATGCCGTGTGGACAGCAGCTGAGAGACAGTGCATTAAGGGACAGTGGTGAGGCAGCTTAGCTTGTCTGGAGAATTCTTCAGGATGGGTGGAAACAGGTACCATCATAGCCTAGGCTGCCTAATAAAGTACTACAGACTTAAGTGACAGAAATGGATTGTTTTTCTGATTCTGGAGGCTGGAATCTGAGATCAAGGTACAGGTCAGGCTGGCTCCATGGAGACTGTAAGGAAGGGGTCTCTTGCAGGCACCTCTCCTTGGCTTATAAGCACTGTCTTCACCCTCTATCTTTCCATGATCTCTCCTTTGTCTGTGTCCAAATGTCTTTTATTCGGGTACAAATCATGTTAGATTGTGACCTCATTTACTTATATTACATATTTAAAGACCCTGTCTCCTAAAAAAGTCCGTTCTAGTAAGAGGGTTTAAGACATGAGCATGTGAGTTTCCAGGAGGCATAATTCAATCCATAACAGATGAGGTACCCAAGTTAAAGAGAGTAGAGCCCGTAAGGCAAGGCCATACCGTCATTAGTACTTTGAGGAAATGCATGCTAGCTATACCATTTTTAATATAAAAATGNAATAAAATGGGCATCTAGCCAAGTAAATGGCAAGGCTCCATATAGGAGTGGCTGAGTCTGAGCCATTGCAGCCCAGCAGGCTGGATGCCAAGAGTCACCCAGGACTCCTGCCAGCATTCTGCCTCATGGGGAAACACCCTCAGCCACTGCCAGTAATGTCTATGTTGGTGTGGTAACTCTTTCTCAACAGGGAAGGTGAGGGGTTGAAAGTAGCAGGTGAGTTCTCTGAGTTTGCTTAATGGCCCAANANCTACATTGCAAAATGGAGATAATATTTTTCTTTGCAAGTTTCATGAGAAGCTGGCCATCCCTGCTGATGTCATATGAAGACCTTAGAGAACCCCACCCCTGGGACAAAGTCAGGGCTGTTTGTGGGACCCAAAAGTTTCAGAACTCAGCATATTTCATCTTTCTCCCCAAATTCATTTCATGTTCTCTGGTGCCTCTTAGGTGGTAAGAATACATAGGAAAATCTGAGACCGGGCCAGCCTAGGTGTCTTATATGTGACTGTTTCTCCCTTTATCTCTTCAAAGCCTTGAGGTTGGGAAAGAAGAAAAAACGAAAGGGACTCCCCAAAATCTTCCCATTTCCCTTGCTAAGTGACCATACTAATATTTTCCTTTACCAAAGCACAAATTGCTTTGACTCTCAAGCCTTTGCCAAACCCCTGCTGAGTAATTTTTTTACTTATATGGATGCATCTGTCCATCTTTTGTGTACATATTATATTATGTTGATGTTGTGGTGGCCGAACAAGATCTAATTTCTTTTTAAGGGAAACATGAGTTCTGATTCACTGGCCCAGTCTGGATCAGCCCTGCCACTTGGGAATCTGTTTCATGAGGGTCTGTCCAGAGGAAGCTGTAGTTTTATGGAGAGCTGGCTTCCTGTAGGGGACCATGAGCATCAAGAGCGGTAAACCTTCTCGTCGTCCGTAGCTGCAGAAAAACTGCCAGATGTGCCACCATAATTCAAAGACACCACCTGGTGTCACACGGTAGAGTCCCAGAGCTCAATGGATAAGATTTCAGAGGGATGATAAACCCAAACATGCCGGGGATCACCAGGACATCTGGACAAGAGCTTAGATCTAATGTACCTCTTCTGAGGTATATTATTGTGTGGTCTCCATATTGTCCCATGGAGGAATTCCATGTGGAGATTGTTATAATTTATTACAATTTCCATGGCATCGACCCAGTCATTTTCCAAGCAAGCTGAGGAGAGACACTAACTGCACCTCTCCTGAGACATAGAGACAGGCTACCAAGTACCACTCAAGCAAGAGTGGCTACTAAGAGTCTATGTTTAGAGGGATGGAGGGCTAGAACATACTAAATCAGGGATGAAATGAGCTGTTGACAAGGTATTGCCTAAGTGGGCGTGGTGGCTTCTAGCTATCTGGGAGACAGAGGAGAGATTCTTCAAGTTAAGGAGTTCAGGAATCCTGGTAGCATCGCAGGATTCCGTGTGTTAAATAAAAAAGGAAGAGTAGAGTCGGTACAACTCATTTCAGCCATTGCTGGTAAAACTAAGAGAATAGTGATGCCACCCATCACTTGCAATGACAACTGTGGATTGCTTTCTCATGAAATCTAATTTTTTGTTGTTTTAGAATCTTCCTTCCCAAATCCCAGAGATCCTCATTTGGTGATAG
>LZPO01088302.1:3720-15395 GCA_001675575.1 Neotoma lepida | reverse complement strand
TGGGTAGACAAAGATGCAGAAAAGTCTAAAATGACTGACTGTAAGACATTNGATTTAGGGAGCTGGTTAGTGCCAGCCATCAAAACAGGGATTTAGGGATAGGGTAAGCTGATGAGCTAGAGAATTGGAGGATGTGGAGAGTTATGGATACCCAGGAAGATGAGAGAGCTGAGAGCAAAGTAGTGATGAATGGGGCCCATTAATGACAAGGACTCAAATAAANTAGAGAATAAAGAGAAGCTATTGACATGAGGAATTTATTGGCCGTTTTCCCCAGACCATTCAAAAAAGAGCAAAGAATAACAGAACATTAGAATGAAAAGAGACAGGATTGAGGATCTGAGTCTTTTGTAATACATGTATGTGTGGTACTAAAGATCAAACACAGGACCTTTCAACTCCTAGGCCTACGGTAGGCAGGTGACTTACCACCGCATGTAACTCCACACGTTGATCTAATTTTTNGTGATAAAACAACATTTCCATAAGATTGTTGAAAATGTAGTAACAGAGACCAAACTAAAGTCCCCAGTGCTTGACTCATCATTCCTGGAATCATCCACCGTACTTTGTTGTCCTTGTCTATGTGCAGACGATGGATTAAAGTGTGAAGTCCAGAGAAACAGTAAAAGCCAGTCTCCACCCAGACAAGCACTCCTACTCTCTTCTCTCACCTCCATCGCTGTGGCCATTGTCAGATCTGGACTGCTACAGTCACTTCCCACCTGATCTCCCTTCCACCTCCAGTCCTTGTCCCCAGGCCAACAAACAAGTCACTACATTTCTCTGTCTATGCTACTTCAAAGGTTCACCAAGGATGTTCGAAGAAGGAAAGGAACGGGACCTGGACAACAGCATAAAAAGCTGAAGAAAACATGAAATTAACCTCTGTCTAGTCAAAAATATAATTCAAGGTGACTCATCCAGCTATAAAAATGAAACTGTACAATGTCTAGGAGAAAGCAGAGGAAAACCATCCAGAAGCTTGGGAAGGCAATGATATTTATATCCAACCAAAACTCAAAGATCAAATGGATTTCATAAAATTCAAAACAAGTCTTATCAAAAGACATAACTAAGAAATTGAAAAAAAAACCTACTGTTAGATTGTAAAGAAATATTTTAAATAAGATATATTAAACATATATGCACACTAAATATGCATATAACATGTTTTTATCTAGAATATATAAAGATCTTGTAAAAATCAATAATTAAAAGACAAAGGACGTTATTTTAAAAGCTTCATAAAAGATACTCCACAGGAGTAAAAAGAAAAAACAAAAAAGAAAACTGGAAAGACCCTGGAATTATCCATTATCAAGAAAAAGCAAATGGAAATAAGAGTGAGATGGCATTTCCTATGTATCAGAAGGGTAAGATTAAAAGAGGAAAAAAACAGTTATGGTGGGGCATGCCTTTAATCCTAGCACTCAGGAGGCAGAGACAAGTGNATCTCTGAGTTTAAAGCCAGCCTGGTCTACAGAGCAAGTTCCAGGACAGTCAGGGCTACACAGAGAAACCCTGTCTCAAACAAAATAAATCCATCATAAATAAACTAAGTAATTAAAATGAAAAAGGCAGGCAATACAAAAATTGAAAAGTTTTAGAAGCAACCAGAGCTCCAATGGATTGCTATTTGGAGGACAAAATGATATCANTATCTTGGAACACTGCAAATAGTCCCTCATGAAGTTAAATAGATCCATAGTCAAAGATAAAAGCTGGAGGACTTACACTGTACAATTTCAAAACTTGTCATAACTTCGCTTTGATTTATTTGTTATTTCTGTATCTAACACAGGTTCTTACTTGGTAGCCCAGGCTGGCCTTGAGCTCCTGCTCCTACTACCCCAGCTTCCCAAGTGCTGGGACTGCAGGCCTGCACCACCATGCTTTGCTTATGGTTTACTATGACAACAGGGGCTGGAGAAACATGGCTCAGTGGTTAAGAGCACACACTACTCTTGCAGATGACTCTAGTTTGATTCCCAGCACTCACTGCAATCAACTCACAGCCACATGTAACTCCAGCCCAGGGGATTCAATGCCATCTTCTGGCCTCCTTGGACACTGCACTCATGTGCACATACCCAGACACAGAGACATAAAGAAACACATATTTTTTTTAACTTAAATAAAAATTTACCATAACAATATGTTAATTAGACAGTGTGATAGTTGCATAAAGCAGATGGATACAACAATGGATAGAATGAAGAATTCAGAAACAGGCTGACAGATGATCAGCTGCTTACAAAGGTCTGAAAGTAATTCAATGAAAGATAAGATAGTGTTTTTCATAAGTGATGCAAGAATAAATGGATATACATATATGTAAGTACAAAATGGACCTTAACTCCCACCTTACATCATATATAAAAATTAAGTTAAAATTGATTAAAAACCTAAGCAAGAGACTACAATGATATGAATTTTGGAAGAAAATCTTGTAACATTGGATGATGGAAAATTTCTTAGCAAGAGTATAAAGTTGAATGTAAATGAAAATAAATAACTTGGACTCCACAAAATAGCTTTATAATTTAAAGNTTACAGTTCATGCTCCATACTGAGAGAAAATATTAACCAAACATACCTCAGAGAGTATTTGCATTTAAAATATATAAGGAATTTTTAAAACTCACTAAAACAAAACTGCACTTACTTTTTATAACATGAAGGGAGATTAGAGCAGACATTTCTTCAGTCTGGAAAATGACATATGAGTGAATGAAAGGATGTTTAATATTACTATTCACCAGGGAAATGCAAATTAAAACCAAAAGAGGAAATGATCGAATAAGCTGAATTGCTCTCCTTTATGTAAGCTATGAGAAAACTCACCAAAATGATCAGAATCAACTTTTTTGAAATTCTAGGAACTAACAAGTCTCCAAGAAGAACAGTGGAATCTCACTGAGACTAGAAGCTTCATGATGTTTTCATCTGCTGGATCCCACCCCTATTCCTCATCCTCATGTACAGTAGCCTTGAAAGTGAACCATACCAAACCACAGCCCAAACCAGCACTCTGGCAGCCACTGTAAGGGAAAGCAATGGAATTGTCACTGTGTGACCTGACTAGTGGCTCCAAAAGAGTGCCAATTCAACATTCCTTTATTTGACTTGAGTCACTCTGAGCATTTTTCAAGAGTTGTTACAGGAAACTGCTTAATAGTACAGCTNTGTGAGGGATAACAGTTAGAAAACACAATAGGTGAACTAGAAAAGTTAACAGGACAATCATGGGGAATGAAACAGCCACAGTGACCTTGAGACACTCTGATTCACTCTGCGAACCTAAAAGGCCACATGCATGCACCAGGCTGTGTGAAAACNTAGGAAAGCCCAGAGACAATCCTTAGNCTGAACCTCTGGCTGACTATGAGGCTCTGTGCAGGCAAGAATTGAGGGCTGATAGAGGGCCAAGTAACTGGCTGAGTATTCAAGGAATATTCAGGCATTCACAGAGGGACTGTATTAGATTTCTCCAGAAGGATAGAAGTAATCAATTGAGTGTGCATAATTTATAGGAGCAGATTGCATAAATCACCTTACACAATCAAAGAACTGCTGAATAGTCCCACAGCGATATCTGTGGGCTGGAGGGGATGNGAAACCTGCAGCTTTTTAGTACAATAACCTGGAAACTTCAGAACAAGACATTCCGATGATGCAGCACCAGCCTACTATTGAAGGCTTAGAAGCCCCCTCAAGAGCTCCTTGTTGGAATCCATGTTCAAAGCTGAGGAATCTGGGGCCTGATATGCAGGAGCAGCAGCCCCCAGCAAAGCAAAACATGCTCTGGCTCAAAAAAGGGTAGAGTTGTGCACCCGTGAGATGAATGTTTATGTCCCCAAATTCTTACTTGAAATCTCAACCCTGAAGATGACAGTGCAAGGCCACAGGTTCTTCAGATGGTGACTCGGTCCTGAGGACAGTGTATTTGTGGGNGGAATTGATGTCTTTATGAAAGAATTCCCACAGGAATGAGCCCCTTGCGTGAAGACACAGCAAGGAGACATCCGCACATCAAGAACCAGCCCTGAGGAGACACCAAGTCTGATCTCAGGATTCTGTCTCCCGGAATGCTGAGTGATAACGTCCTGTCATCTCTAAAGCCACCTAGCCCACAGTTGTTTGTCACAGTATCCCAAACAGAGGTAGTTACTAANAGTACTCTGTAACTCTCAGAAGTGCTCCAGTTTACACACTAATTGACACNGTCATTGTGCCCTTTAGGAACCCACACTGACATAATGGCACAGAGAAGTAAGCTTGTGTGGGGTTGAGGACAGATGGCTAGGGGGTGAGGCAGCTTCCTAAAGCCAATAGGGAAGTGATAGGCGCTAGGGACACTATGGATAGCCAATGGTGAGCAACACGAGAAGTTCCCCATGTTGGGAATAGGAGGTGTCCTGGGTGAGGAATCATCCAGAAACTGTGCTACCTGAGGTTACAGCACTCACGGCACAGCTACCTTTCTTGAAGGCAGTGGTGGTTAGCCCCAGCCCTTCCTGGAGAAAAATTAACATACAGTAGCCATTTATACTTAATACCCTGGTCCTTCTTTATTTTAGAAAAAAAGGAGGGAGCTTCAGTTTCAAGGCTTTAATCATGGTGGAAGCCTTCTCTAGCAGGAGCTGAAAGCGTACAAGTGAGCCTCCGGGGATGAGCTAAAGGGAAAATCCCCCATGGAGGCAGCAAGCAAACAGTCTCAGAACAGAATGTTGGCTCGAGAANACCCGTTTCTTTGGTCTCTCAGGGAAAGTTTGGGGGATTCCTGCTCAAAGTGCCNGGGCTTGGCAAGCACCCTATGAATGTCTCTTAAGCAGAGCTGGGCTTCAAAGCAAAGCAAAGCACCACTTCTCTTATCTTCCCCCAGGTGTGGAAAGAGTCACCTTACTCTCATCTCTTGGTTGTTGTCAGGAGAGGGGAAAACCAGTCAAGGTGCTCCCTCTAGAAAGGCTGAAATCTCCTTTGTACCACTTCCTGGCCACAATCTGAACAGTCAACCCCAGGGATTGATTCCTGTCTGCTGCGGTCTGAGTGTGAAATGTCCTAGGCTCACGCATGTGAACACTTGGTTCCTCGATGGTGGCACTGTTTAAGAAACTAGGGAACCTTTAAGGTGTGGAGTCTCTCTGCAGGTGACTTGCTGAGGGCCAGACCCTATAAGTGAGAGCCAGGCACCAGTTCCTACATGGCTTTCTGCTTCCCAACCATCTAAGGAACAAAACCAGTCACCTCCCACTCCCACTGCTACCAGGCCATCCCCATTGGGACACACTTGTGTGTTAGTTACGTGTTTCACTGATGTGACAAAAGAAATTTCGGGAAGAAATGGTTTCTTTTATCTGACAGTTTGAGGGCCTAGTCTGTCTTGTGGCCTCTGAAGTGTGAAGTAGCTGGTCACATTGCACCCACAGTAAGGAAGGAGAGAAAGGAACGTATGTGCAGCTGTTTTCTTTTTATTCAGCTGCGGACTCTACTCCATGGAGTGGTATCACTCACATTCAGAGTGGATCTTGTCACAGAGTGAGCATAGTCTAGAAACTCCCTTGCAGACACACCCAGAGGTTTGTTTCCATGGTGATTCTAAATTCCATCAAGTTGTCAATCAAGATCAACCATCACATCTAGTATCTCTTGAACTGTGGACTGGAATAAATCCTTTTTCCCTTAAGCTGTTTCTGTTAGGCATTCTGTCAGAGCAATGACAAACATAACTAACGCCCACCAAAGTGCCNTGGGCACCTTGCACAGGTGAAGAGAGCCATGGTCCTAACNGAGTATGGAGACTTGTGCACTCAGAACAGTCACTTAGCAGCTTTTTGGAGACCCTCACTTTTTTCTCCTCAGCTGGGTTTTTCCTTAGAATCATTTCCTAAAAGGCAGCTTGTGTTTATTCTATGGGGTTCTTGGGGGAACTTTGGAAAAGGAAAAAAAAATCAACATAGTAGCTATGCACATGGGAACCATATGTTTCACGATGCCTCGTGTGTGCTGTGTTTGTGATATAAAGGAAGACAGGCAAAAATAACCACCTGACAGCTCCACCATCCACATGCAGCAGGAAATTCAAACAGCCTATGTTCNTATGCAAAAACATATGCAGATGGTAAAGCCGAAGGATGCCTTANGTTTCACAGGTTGTTAAAGCTGTAAGAGTTCATTCAGGGGCTGCAAATTCCAATTCCTCCAGAGATCATGCCGGTGATAGAAATAAGGGAATGGGCCAGNTGAGACCCCATGAGACCGGGAATGAGGCTGTGGACTAGTGGGGCTCCCCTGGGCAATTATTGCCACACGAAAAAAAACCACAGAAATCTAAAATGTGTTATGTGAATTCTCTTGACTTTTCTGATGTTGTGGAGTGATTGAGGTCTATGAGACTGCTTTGGCCAAACAATGCATACATTTCCAAGATTTGATTCATGGGCCTGGAATTTGAGAGTTTATTTAATTTTTCATTTATTTCGGTCCAGTGTAATTCTGTTATCAGCGAGAGGTAAGAAGCGAAAATCTTTCTATATCACACGGACCGAACAGCAGAGGCCTCCCTGGGACTCAGTTCTACCAACTTTCAGCCTCACATTTTCTTCCCCTCTAGCTCAGCCACTCGACAGCCTGGTTTAACTTACAAGGTTTCATATACAGCCATTCAGATGGTCAATTTCAATGGGCTTGTCCTACTTCATTTCCGTTTGTTCCTCAAGGTCCAGCCTGCCCCCTTCCTCCTCTCAGTCTCGGGAGGATGGATTGGGTGGGTCTGGCTGACGTCTTCCTGTCACCCCTGGCATTTAGCTGACTGCAGCCATCAGGAGCTCACAGGAAAGGTGGAAAGAAAATGAAATCAGTATGGTTCTTCTAGTTTCTGTCAGCTGAAGGCCCTTGCTAGGCAGCACGTTCTAAGATGCTCATTTCTCTGGGTGCAGTAACACACCCTCTCCTTGTCCCTTCAGGCTTAGGGGTGGTGACACTTTCCAGAGTTAGGTTCACAGTGCTGCACTGTTTCAAAGCCTGAACACAGAGTGATAAATATTTCCTTCATTAAAATCTCTTACCTTGCTCAGCTGAATAAAGTAATCAGCCATTCTGGTTTCCCCGAGGCTTACCCTACTTTGGTATTGAAAATATGGTGTAGAAAAATCTCTTAGGTGTGGGACAAGTGGGATTGTTAGTGTCATGGTTAATCTTGCTTGCCAACATGATGGGGTTTAGAGTCTGAGCATGTCTATGATTTACTTTCTAGATTTCATTAACTGGTATGGTAAGACTGACCCTAAAGATGAGTGATATCATCCCATGGGATGGAGTCCTAGACTGACCAAAAGAGAGAAAGTGAGTTGAGCACCAGCATTCATCTCTCTGCTTCCTGCCTGTGGGTGTAAATGTTACCAGCTGCTTCCTGTTCTTGCCCATGACTTCCCTGCCATGATGGATTGGACTGTCAAACTGTGAGCTAAATAAACCCTTAAGTAGCTTTGGTTGGGTGCTTTGTTACAGCAATAAAAAAAGTAGATAAGAGAGTTGATTGACCAACTCATGAGTTCTTTTTACCCATTTCTTTCAAGTTGCTATTTCTCTCATCACANTACCCCTTTGGAGCTCCCAGGTGTTCAGATATTCTCATTTTATCATAGTAGAAATGATGAGTATCTTTAACATATTAAATATATTTCTATTATCGATATTCTCCACACTAGTTATTCCTTCATTGCACTGTGCTTGAATTTCTTAGGGTGAGCNTAGTGTGTCTTTCATAATTTGTCTTCATGATTCAGTTGTACAGTTGACTCTATTACACTGAAGGCCTTCTATGGGCCTGAGTAGCTGCTGTTAGCCCAATGGTAGGAAAAATTTAGGTCCTATGTCCAAAATGCAGCACAAACCTGTGGTTTCAACTTCTTGAACATAGATTTTTCTCCTCCTCCTCCTCCTCCTCCTCCTTCTCCTTCTCCTCCTTCTTTGTCTCCATCTTCTCCTTTTGCTGCTGCTGCTGCTGCTGCTGCTGCCGCCAGGGTTCTTGACAGTGACAAAATTACTTGAATTTTTCCCGCTTGAATTCAAATACAGAATTTTTATAGCTCCTATTGCATCAAACAGTCAAGGCCCACCGCTTCATGCCAAAGCAATATAGTTTCTCTCCCAAGGTAGAACTTGAGACTGCATTTCTTATACCCCACTGGGTGTTAAATCCCCACCTGCTGCTTGTAGGACCTATATCTTGGTCAGAGATTGCTGCAATCTGAGCTCTCCATTACTGCTGATTTGATTTTGTTCATTCTTTCTTTATACCTGGAATACCTGTCATGCCAAGGTGCTTAAAAGTTGGATTTCTTTTTTTAAATATATCCTTTCTACAGCAAACTTGCTCTGCCATGTCTTCAGAACCAAAGATCACTTTGAAACAATGAAGCTCATGCCCAACAAAAAACTAGAAGAGACTTCGTGGTTTTGCCCCGCTNTTATATAGCAACCAACAGCTGACAAATTGAGCCAAGATAGAACAAGGCTGAGGGGGACAGACTCAGATACCTCACCATGTGTGAGTCACTTCTGATATTAATCTAGTCTCATTTACAATGATTGGCACCATGATGCAAGGTGGAAATGAAATATTCATTGCCCATTCAATATCACCTCATTTGTATGTCCAAGTGTTGACAAAAGAAAAACCTTTGCTGTCTACATTATGAATAATTGTGAATTAATATGCAGCCCTGCACCCCTTCCAGGGAGAGGAAAATCATTTGGATTTGCCAACTGCTCAACAACATGGCCTGGATTCAACTGCAGATGTCACCCACACTGCTCCATCAGAAATGCAGAAGGGACTTGGGTTCCTAAGAGAAACAGCTTTGGAGAGCATTATAGGAGCTGGAACCTAAGAATCTTGGAACATAAAGGTTAAAAGCAATGTTAAAGATCAACTCCTAATTTAATAGGTGAGGAAGACAAGGCTANGTTTGTATGTCAGGTCTAGACAATTCTTCCACCTCTTCTAAACACGTCTGCAGAGCTACCACNCAACCCACTTGCTCTTGTAGTTACTTTCTCATTGTGTGACCGATGAGATGTTTTTTGTTTGTTTGTTTTCACCTAAGAATTTGCACTGAGAAGGTCTTTGAGTTTTGAGCACCTATGCAGATGTATCAGACAGAACNGTAGTGCTCCAGACTTACAGCCCAACAATGGCAGCTTTTTCTTCATTTACTGAATTTATTGGGCCCTAAGGCTTCTTGGAGCTCNGTGAGGAAGGAATACTCAGGCTCTGACACTATGCAAGTGGCAACTTAAAGTTTCAGACATTTCTGCAAGTGAGCAGGGTGTCAGCAAGAAGCCAGGCTCCTGTAGNACAAAGTAGGCCTCTCCACTANTTCCTTCATGGAGCCCTTTCTCAAGCTGACAGCCAGGAACAGGGGGCCTTCTGTCAGAATCTCATTTATCTACTTAGTAATAAAGGCAGAGAGACTCAGGTGATAGNCCAGTATATAAAGTGTTTGCCTTCCAAACATGAGGACCTGAGTTTGGTTCCCCCNAGATGCCACAGTTTTTTAAAAGCCAAGTATGGTGATACACAATTGCAATCACAGCACTGAGAAGGCAGAGATGAGAGACTTGCTGGCCAACCAGCCTAGTTTACTTGGTGAGTTCCAAGCCAGTGAAAGATCCTGTCTCAAACGCAAGGTGTAGATGGAACCTGAGGAATAATAGGATTGGCCTCTGGTTCCAACACACACACATGTGCACAATATGCATATGACCAACACACTAAAGTCAGGTATCATGGGAGAGCATCTCAGTGGACTAAAGCTATGAAGAAGTAAATCCCNAGGGAAAACCATTAACATAATTAGAAAACAGGGCAATGGATAGAATGAAACTTGTAAGTATTGTTTATTTCCTTTGTATTCGTTATCATAGTCATTAAAAAGCACAGAAATAGAAAGCTAAGTGTGAATCCTATTTACAGCTGAGAAGGCTAAGCCATGAAGCAGGAGGAGGCTATAAGCTGGTCAACAGCCCGAGCAGAACTTGGTTCAACGATTGTAGCTCTATACCTACACCTATTGACTGACTTGTTGGTAGGTTGGTTGACTGATTAACCAGTTGACTTGCAGTGCTGGAGAATAAGCCTAGGGCATCATTCGTGGTAGGCAACAATCTACTACTGAGTTCATCCCCAGCTCTTAGAGCCTCCAATCTTGACCACCAAGTGTATGCACATTCTACCATCTCCCTGGAGAAGTTCAGGATCCCAGCATTGTGTTTGTTCTCTTTGAGGATTCTTAGGTCCCCTTGATTCTTTTACAGTTGTAGGTTTTAATGATAACAAAAGCTGATTAATACTTATACAAAAATTGAGTCAATTACTTTATATGTAGATTTATCTCATTTATTCTCATAATTCCATGAGGCATCATTAACTCCACATATTACTAATTAGAAATCTGAAGCTGAAGGAGATTAAGTCACTAGCCCAAGGTTCTGCAAGCAATAAGGAACAGAGACCAGATTCAATTTCTAATTTCAAAGTTAGAGCTCTTGTTACTNTTACAGTAGGTCTCAGCTTTATGTGTACGCTGATATTATGCCTTGAGTGTGAAGNGTCCCCTNTAGACTCATTGTGTTGGATGCTTGGTCTACGGCTAGTGATGTGATTTGGGAGCTTCTGGAAACTTTAGGAGGTCGGACCTAGTTGGAGGAAGTAGGTCACTAGAGACATGTCTTTGGAGGTTAGACTAGGATGCCTCCATTTCTCTGCTTCCTGTCTACTATGAGGTGAACAGCCTCCTCTTTCACAGGCTGCTCCTACTACAATGACCTACTCACTAAGTGACCATGGACCGAATCCCCCGAAACTATGATGCAAAATAAATCTTTCCTTTTTCAAGTTGCACTCTCANTCATTGTGATTACAGTAATGAAAAGTAACTAAAATACCTGGGACACTTCTAAGAGAGGAAATTCCAGGTCCCATTACCAGACCCAGAATAGTAGATCTGGGTCAACCCTAGAGTCCGAATTGTTAGATGACTCTGATGCGAACTCCCTACTCTTCCATCCAGGCACCATGACTAGGCACAGGGTGGATAGNACTGTCACTGTAACAAAGCAGTGTTGCCAAAGCCTTCTCTCCTTAGCCCATTGGGCATATCCAAACCCACTTGACTAGATGCTGTCATTCACTGCATCTATTCATTATAAAGATTACCTCCTCTCCCTGAGTGTCACCAGAACACATGGAGGTTGTCAGTGGGATCATCTCTCATGGCAAGTGAAAAACTTAAAAACAACAGAACCAAATTACTAATTAGAAATCTGAAGCTGAAGGAGATTAAGTCACTAGCCCAAGGTTCTTACTGGACAGAAAAGTCCATGGGTAAATCTAAATCTACCTTCAGGTAAGATTCACCACGAATTCATCTCTNTTCAGTTTTTAGTTTTGTTTCATCTATATTGCCTTAATCCTCTGGCCTAGATATCCATAACCACACCTACATACACAACTTCAAGTCCATACCTGTGTTTTACTTATTCCAAAGTCTCATTCTTAATTATTTCTGCAAAAGACCCAAGAGTAGTCTTCCTTAGGTTGCCCTGCAGTGGAGTCTCATCCTTGATACTGCACAAAGTGTAGAATCCTCTGATTTGCTAGATGTCAT
>LZPO01088300.1:0-29575 GCA_001675575.1 Neotoma lepida | reverse complement strand
CTGAGATTATAAGCAAGGTATATGTAACCACACACTAACATACTTCATATCAATAGAAAAGGAAAAATGAAGCTAGGCAGTGGTGGCACACGCCTTTAATCCCAGAACTCAGGAGGCAGAGGCAGGTGGATCTATGTGAGTTCAAGGCTAGCCTGGTCTACAGAGTGAGTTCCAGGACAGGCTCCAAAACTATACAGAAAAACCCTGTCTCAAAAAAAAAAGGAAAGGAAAAAATTGTCAGGATCCAGGATTCAGTCCACAGTGGGATGAGTCTCATGGGTGTCTTTAACCTGAAGATCTTCATCCTTTCTTTTCCTTTATATTTTGAAAGTTTAAGCAATGCCCTTGGGGTAATTACTTTCTCATTGTTGGGACACAATACTGATAGAACAACTCGATGGAAGACATGTCTATTTTGTTTCACTGTTTCAGCCCTTCATATCAGGAAGGGCATAGTATTGTGGCACAGCTTGGTTTATGATGCCAGGAGTGCTTTCTGATGGCTCTTCATCAGGCAACAGACAGGGAGTATAGACAGCTAAACCTGAATTTATGGGTGTATTTCAAAGTTCTGTCCTAAAGTCTCCACAGCCTTCAAAAATAGTGCCATGAGCTCGGGAACTAGCATTCAAAACATGAGCCTTTGGGGACATTGCAGGTTCAAAGTATAGCACACTCACCTCCCCCATTTGAGTTTGTTCTGCTTTTCCTTGATAAAGTTTGGGTGACTGACAGGCAGGTCGCACATCTTTTCAGTATCTGCCACTGTATCATTTGGTTGGGGTCAGATTGTCCCCTATAAATGTTTCTCTCCATTCATAATTACTAAGAATCTCTTGGGGAAGTGCCTTGTGCCTTTGTGAATATTTATCTTCTCATCAAGCAGCCATCCCTAGTTTTAACATCTATTGATTTTTTTTTTTTTAACTGAAAGGTGTACTGCAAGGTGGCTGCCACATTGTGGCTTTGTAGTTTCATCACCTCTATTACCTTTCTTAGTATCGTGAGAACTTCACTTTTCCTTCCAGTTTATGAAAATAAGGACTGACCCTGATTCTCATTGTGTGTAATTGCCATCATCATCGTAACTATTGGTAGCCAGACAGCCCTTGTTTGATCAACAGGAGAGCCTTCATGCTGTCGCTGTCCTTCAGCATTGTCATTCTGTCTTCATTCACTATTGTCATTCTGTCTTTCTGGCACAGTACAATGTTCTGGAATGGTCTCAGAGTTTTTACTGCTAGTCCTGGAACCAGGCAGAGCTTTTTACTGCAGGCATGCCACTGTTCACTGGGCACTGGACACAGCTAAGAAACATGTATGTGTACATGTGTGTATGTGTACATGTGCACAAAATCTACCTGTGTGTTGATAGCAGTATCTAATTGTCTACGTACATCAAAAGCCGTTGACTTGTTTTAATTACTCAGACCCCCTAGGACTTTGCCTTCCATATCAGCTTCCAACAGGGAGAAACCTAGTTCTTCATTTGCTATTTTAACTTGTAGTTCTAGCAAGCATGAAGTAGGTATGGGATCATACATCTTCACTACTTTAAAAAGCCAAGAGAAAATAAAATTCCACATTGCCCTGCAGTTTTTCTTGCTTGAGCCCGAGGACAGGATATCTGAGTGAAACATTATTTGTTGTTTTTTTTTTTTTTGTCCCCTTCACTTTGGTTTCTTGTTTCTTTTGCAATCAGTAAGACACCTTCAGCTTTGTTTTTATCTCACTTTGAACTCTTTCTCCCCATTCCTGTTGCCTGTATTAATCTCAGTTCCCTAAGTGTGTGCTCTGTTCTCACATCACTGTGAGATTTAAATCCCATTACCAGCCACCCCCTGTTGGAAACCAGTCCCTGTTCTTTCTGGGTTTGCTTTTTCCTAACTGAGCAAATTCATAAGAATATTTGCCTTTACTTCCTCTTCTTGCTTATACAGAGCAGTAACTTTTTGGTTTGCTTTGATTAACATTACAATATAGCCCATAAGTCATTATCTATGAATAAATTCATTTTCATAGTATACTATAGTGCATTTAATATATTTTATAATAGCATCTTAGATGAATGTAGTGTAATTTATCAGACGGCTTTGTTTTGTATGAGCATGAAGGTTTTTATGTGTTCTATAATCGTAAGTGATGATGTAATGGATAAAGTCATGATGGTGCATTTTATATTGATGAAACATCTATGGCAAATCCCTAGGTGTAGCATTGCTAAGGAAGAAGGCAGAAGGGAATTGCACACGAACAATTCCATTCTAAAGTGTCACACCAATCATCAATCATTTGCAGTTCAATCATTAAAAAATGATGGTGACCTCCTCCTCCTATTCTTGACATCAAGAAAGCGAGCAAGGAGTAGTATATTGGAGGGTTTGAAGGAAGGAAAGGGAGGGGGAAAACGATAGAATTATACCCCTAAAATTAAAAAAAAAACCAATTCTTTGAAAGATTAAAACCAGGAAGGTGGTAAAAACTGGAAGATCAAACCAAGTATAGCTTTTATAATAATTCTGCTCCATATTCTGTAATTTTCTGTAAGGCTTAAGTATAAGGGTTGCATTGTAAATGTGTCTGTTGAGGTTGGGCCCGCACAGTTGCTTATTCTTTTGACAAATGTAGATCTCTCTAATAGTCTTTATCTGTTGCAAAAAGGAGCTTCTTGGAGAGAAGGATTGAGAGGTAGACTTATCTGTGGGCATAAAGATAAGCATTGAGAAATTATGTTGATTTAGGAAAGTGGCAGTAGTAGATGCTCCCCTCAGGAATAGTCCTCGCTTTGAAAAAGGAGAATAAAAAAATCAAGTTAAAACAGAACGAAAACAAAACTGCAGTGATTATCTGTGTCAAGGTTTTCATTTGAACTTGTCTTTACTGCTCTGCAATACATGGCAATTCATGATTGTTTACCTCTCCTTTTTGATGTCTACCTCCATAGGACAACAATTAAGAACTATTGACCTTATAGCCAATTGCTTTGTATATTTATCACTTCTTACCCAATTAGTCTTTTTAAGCATTGAGTGCCTTATGTGGTCTATTTCTGATGAGCTGTGTTCCAAGGAAAATGAACTAGAAAATGTTCCAAGGACTGAAACTGTGGACATTTTCCCTACCACAGTGCCTGTCCCCTGAACCATTCCTCAGGGTGACTCTCAAGCAGTGTGCTTGATATTGATTTATCATTAAGAAAATGTGTCCATTTTGAGTGCCTACAGCAGGCTTCTGATCTTCTGTCCCATTTTCAATATACCCCACTGAAGAGGAAGCGGAGGGAGAAATAACAGCCTTGTCATGAGGTAAATTCTTCTGGTACCACTGGGTGGATCAGCTCTGGGTCTGACCATCCTGAGGTTAGCTTTCCAGATGGGACCTGATGAGGGAATGTGGATTTCAGTGTGGTGTCATTTTTGTTAAGTGCCTTTGTCTTCAGGGGCATACTTCAGTGCCTTTTAGATAAATTGCTTCCGTCTTTGACAGTGACAGTGACAATATTTCCAAGCTTCGCATATCCAAGATCCAAATGACAGGACAAATTGCACATTGGAATTGCTTGGTAAGTGCAGGATAGGATGTAAAAATCTCATCTATCTGCCTTACTGAAACAAATTAATAGAATATGGATAAAATAAGCAAATTTGTCACTTAAACATGTAATTGTGAGGCACATGCTGTGGTTAACAGCAGAACTTCACACACACACACATACACACACACACACACACACACACGCCTTCATTGCAGTTAAAATAGAACTTAATTATTCCTGGATATCAAGTCTCATTCAATTTGCTACCCCCATAGTATACATTTACATTTTACAAAGACAATATATCTCTCAGTAAAGTTCCCATGAATCTGTTTTTAGGTTTTGTCAATGGAACCCATGAAAATGTTGAAGCTATAAAATATTCCTCAAATCTGTGGGTGGCCTTCAGAAAAATTACTGAAATATTACTCAACAAGGGCTTGAGCATAAATATGCTATGGATAAATATGCACTTGAGAAAGTTTATTGTTTTTAGCATTGTTGGTACTGTTATAAACAGTTTCCTGACTAAGTAGGCATATACCTTGAGTAATAGATAACCTTGAAGGGAATGGTACCAGAGCTACCTTCCTTATGAATATTGTAAACATTACTGACTTAGATGCTAGTCATAATCAAAAAATACCTGCACATCAACCTAATGCTTGACTAAACAACTGGCCACTGTAGTGCAGTCAAACTCATCTAGACTCTCCACCATTACAGGACTTATGGTATGACTCATGGAAGTTAGATGGTAGAGTGACATGCTCAGTTACAGAGGACATTCTTCTGCAAGTTGGGAGACAGACCCAAGTGCTACTTTTATTCACTGGTGGACCCTGAAGCATCTGCTGACTTCTCATTGGAAAATGGGTGATTTGGTTTAGATCAGTAGTTTCTACTGTGATCAATAATAGATACACATTCTCCATCATATATTCTATGCTTTGAACTATTTCCTTACCCCCCAAGCCTCAACATGTAAATGAAATTTATTATTTTCTAAATTATATGTGGGCATGCCACAGGAAAGATACTGTTAGCAAACACTTTTTAAAGACTTTTTGGAACATTAAAAATAGTTAAGAGGTTGATTACTCCCTTCACTATTTTGCCAAGTTACTGAGTTACTCTGGAATCCAGAAGGACTCGAATGGAGGTTCCTCAACTCTTGAGAGGGTTAGATACCTAAGCCAGACAAATCACTCCAGAGGAGCCTGCTGGGAGCCTGTTGAGAGCCTGCTGGCACGTTGACCTCCTTTCTGTAGAGATCTTCCATGTGAGGACAGATGGAATGCAGCTGATGGTGGCAAGAGTTTTGAATCCTACTGTCTAAACTTAAGTCCTGGCCTCCATCTAGTTTGGACAAATTGCTTCATTTCTCCAAAGTCCCCTAGTCTATAGAAACAATGTCATAATATTCCTTACATGTGGGGTCATAATGCAAGGTCATGATCTGTATGAACATTTCACCAAGCACCTTATATAAAGGAAGCCCTGGGTGACTGTCACCATCTATAGTCCAATTGCTGTGGCTGCTTTTGAGTATGGGTATTCAGGAATTACTTTCAGTCACTACCTTTCTGTCTTCACTCACCATTCTTCTAGAATCTTCCATATTTGTTATTTTGTAGACAAAAGTTTTATAGTTTTCACTATGAACATCATTATCTTTTAATACTGCCTTTATAAATTAGAGCCCATGATACATGCCCATAACTAGCAGATCTGTTTGCAGTTTGGGCTGTAAAATGATTGGCCTGAGGACTCCGATCCTTACAGGGACCCGTGGAGTTCTGCTCCTCTCTGACCAAAGAGAAGAGAGAAGATTCAAGCTGAGGTCATAAAAAATCCCTATGTTTTCTCATTCCCGTTCTCTGAAGTGTGCCGGTGGGAATCAGTGTGTGAGCAAAGGAGTGTCACTGTGGGCTTTGACCCAGGGTTAACAGTGGCTCTTGTTTTTCTCATCTCCTGTCTTGTAACCCAAAGGCTATGAGGCTATCCAGCTATGTTCTCTGTCTTCTGTTCCTACCATGCTATATCAGCCAGAGAAAGGCAGTCTCCTACAGAGCATGGAAGAAGAGCAAGATCTTTCCTATCCCAAGGGAAGCTTCTAGAGAACTTTCNTTCTTGATGAGCCTTTATTTGTTGTTTTTAAGAACTCCAGAAGTACGCTGGACTGATGCCCAGGTTATGATGCTGAACTCATGCAGGATGGAAGGCTGAAAACTCCTTGGTTGCCAGGCTGTGTGGGTTCTAACACTATTATCCATCCTTCTTGCATCCTTGTTAGGGGCCAAGGTCACTACTGTTCACATCTTGTCCCATCTAGAGAGAAGTTGGACAGGTTCTAAGCAGCACTCCAGGAAGGAGGAACAGAGTTGGCTGAAATGAGGACAGACCTCAGGAACCAGGGCTTGTTTAGCCACAGCTGAGCAGGAACAGTTATTCATAAATGGAGAGCTGGTGGGCGGATTGGACAGCTCATGCTTGGGAAGGAGAGGTTCCAAGGACAAGGACTCTATGGAGATGCTGTCAGCACTACAGACACTCTGTGGGTCCCTCACACACACAGCCTGTGTACTGTCATGTGTTGTGAATGTCCTCAGATAGTCTCTTCAGTTGGGTTGTATAAAGCTCGCTGACACTCACTACAGATACCCGTTTGGGGTGTGAGTTTATGCCATTAAATGACACATGAGGACAAGTTTTCCTTTCACTGCTATTTGTTTATTGCTCTTTGAATGATTCATTTATACTTGTTTTTTTACCCCACGCCTGTCTCTCTGACCACAGAAGAGATTCCAGTGTTTGTGGACCGAGGCTAGCTCTTAATCCTCGTGAAGGCTGCTGCTCTTGTCATCTTACAAGTCTCTTTATTTATCCCCCCTGGAAGGTAAAGAACTAAAAAAAAAAAAAAGTCTGTATACAAGTTTGGACAGATTTAGTGACCAGTTTTGAAAGTTGGAATTTTTTGTAACTCTGTGGCACCAGAATATTGTACATCTTACAGACAGGGCTTAGAAGGAACCCATTCATCAAGGAAACATTCATCTCTTTCATACATCACCTCTCTCTCATCACCTACATCTGACACTGTTTACAGTTGTGTTGGTGGTAGGATATCGTGCAGTAGCACACACTGAGCCTTGTGTTCTCAGTGCCATGTAGCAGAGAGGATGGCAAGCCTCCCACGGAAGGTATCTAGGGCATGGAATGTTCTCCCTCTATAGATTTAGAGCAAGGCCCTGTGACATTGCTGATGTGTACACCTGCAATGCTCCATGTTCTAGGGTTTCTATTTGCCAATACCTAGCTATTTCTTGACCCAGTTGTATACACACTTGTTAATCCCAGTGGCAAGAATAAGACCACTACCACAATTGAAGCCAAATTTGAAGCAAGCTTGATTTTTATTGGGGTGTACCCAAGAGCTGTCCAGTGACTGCCTCCTAAGTCAGGTTAAAGAGAGCAGCCCCGAATCCATTTCTTGGGCCCCTTTTAAGGAGTAAAATCATGAGTAGTTGCAAAGCAGGTTTACAGATGCGAGACAATGGGGCAATAAGGAAATGCAGAAAAAAAACAAAACTCATGGTCACCATGTGATTAGGGAGGTTTCAGAAAGGATCAGGGAGGGTCAGGGAAGGTAAGGGTATTCTCAAAAACAAGTCAAGGTCATGGGTTGGAAAAGGCCAGGTTCCAGGAAACAGAGAGAACTCAGCTCTTACAGTAAATCAAAACTTATTTTTTACAATACACATAATGGCTCCTGCCTTCAAAATAGAGTCAAACAGGTTCCTCACAGGGTCATTGAATTTTGGCCACTTTGAGAAAATGAGCTTATTTTTTAATTCTTCAAATTAACAGACTATAGCTGTACATCTTCACAGGATCCAGGAGGATTATTCTGTACCTTTTTACATTGAATAACCGTCAGATATTTATAAATATTCTAGCTATTTAACATTTATCATTTCTTCATAATAAGAATAGTCAAAATCCTGTGTTTTAGCTACTCTGGGCTATCTGATACAATATGTTTGACTGCAGTCACTCCTTTATATAGTATGGAGTGTTTGATTTATTCTATCTGGCTGTCACTTTGGACACTTTAACCAGACCCTCCACAACTCTCCAAGCTTCTGCTTGTGATTATCCTGCTCTCTATTTCTGTAAGCTTGGCCTTTTAAGATTCCACATTCTCACCATTTGTGAGAGTTGTAAAAATAAGAATACCATCTTTATTTTAAAAATGTCTGAATGTATATAAATGTGGACAAGAGTTCCTTTATAGAAGTGCCTGACAATTGAATCCTGTTAGTCATTTGGAAAGGCCGATGTCATCTTAGATGCTTGTGATCATTTCAGGACAGAGAAAATGAAAACATGGAGGGACAGCACCAACAAATGGGGATGTCTGTCATCTGAGGGCAAAATGGTCAATGGAAATTTAGACTCTTCTATGTCCAGTTCTTCACAGATCACTAAGCTGTTGCTCACACCCCACAGATTTTATGTACAAAGTGTGTTCCTAGTACTACTATTTGAATGATTCTAGGAACGTCTCCTGTCTATATCTAAGTTCTGCACTTTAGACAGAATTAGTAATAACAATATCCCATCCCAACATCCCAAAGCATGTGTGATGGCACACCTTCAATCCCAGCACTGGGAAGGTAGAGGCAGGTACATTTCTGTGAATTCAAAGCCAGTNTGGTCTACCTAACAAGTTCAAGGCACTCTGGAACTACATAGTGAGACCCTGTTGAAAAAAAATCCCATCCTAGCCCACAGAGTTGTCAATGAATTTGATAAATTTGTTGCTTTTAGCATCACATGTGATACAAACATCCTTTGTAACTCTTCTGTTCCCTTAGGGTTTGATTTTGCTGTGGACATATGTAAGTGATGACTTGAGACCTTTAACACATACTATTTAGTGGCTCTTTGTCACTGGTGAAAGTAGACACCAGTTTAATCTGAATAGGTTCTATCTATGTATCATTTTTTACCTCAATGCTTTAAAATTCCCTTTATAAATATCTATGCATTATTAAGTAGCTTTTATTATTGTCTCATCAAGACCTTTGAGTTTCTAATCTCTGCTCCATTCTTCCCCAAACGCACTTCCAAAATGAAAATATTTTCCTTAAAATCTTTACCTTATGGATAATAAACATAAGGAGAGTTACATTTTTTCTTGGCTGGCTGTCAGAATTTTACTACTAGGAAATTGCTTTCGATTTCAGTGAGTTATCTACAGCTTTTAATGAAGTTTTTGAAAATGTACTTTTAATTTTCTTGCAGTTGAATTCTCTGTATAACTTTTAGAAAGAAGTGTGTGTGTGTGTGTGTGTGTGTGTGTGTGTGTGTAAATGATAGCAAGTTGAAAGCAGATCAAAAGAATTTCCCTTCCTCCAGACTTTCTATCGAATGTAAAATGATTATTTCTAGTTCCAATGAATAGGATGAATGTACTTTCTCTTTAGGCACCCAAACTAGTTGTTTTCTTGTAAAATATATACAACATAAAATGACCATCTTAAGCCATTTTTTCATAATATTTTTATTGATTATTTGGGAATTTCACATCATGAACCTTGAACACACTCACTTCCCAGTCCTTCCAGGTCTGCCTCCCACCTTTTTGGACCCCCACCCCCCAAAAAAAGAAGAAACAAAAAACAAACAAATAAAACAACAAAAAAACCCAAGTCCAATTTGTGTTGTCCATATACTCACAGGAGCATGGTCAAACTCTCAGTGGCCAGTCCCTTAAAGAAAACTGAGTCCTTCTTGACCCACATCCCCACCAGAAACCATCAATTGTGGCGAGCTAGACTTTAGCATCCTTATCACAATTTTTAAGAGTTTCCTTTGATGGATCATAAGCATGTTTTGAGTACACACGTCAGTAGTACTAATGCAGGCAAATGTTCTAGCACCGTCACTTCCACTGAGCAACATAACTATCCCAGGCTTGTAAGACAAAAAGCTCAGGACCTCTCAAGCAAGAGCAGCCCATTGCTGTGCTCCACATCTCCATCTCCCACCATTCTAGTTTCTGTCTCTGTGATTTTCACTGTTTTAATATAGATAAATCACAGTATTTATCTATTTTTAAGACTGGTTTATTTTATTTAACACTAACATTCTCAGAGTTTATCCATGTGGTAGCATATGTAAGAAAATGCCCAGCAAGCCAATTTAATGGGGACATTTTCTCAAATGAGGTTCACTCTTCTTAGAGGACTCTAGCTTGTGTCAAGTTGATGAAAACCAACAATTAGCAATGTTGGACATCTTTTCACATGCTAGTGGATATGTGTCCATCTTCTGCAGACAAAAGTCTGTGAAAGATCTCTGTCTTAGTCTCTTGAGTGCTGGGATTGAAGATGTGTACTGCCAGGTCCAGCAAGACTACTTTTTAAAAGGGAAACTCTTGTTTCAGAGAGAACCAGTACACAAAAGGTTGCACTAGAACCCCATTTTTGTGTTCTAAAGTTTTTGTATGCAGTCGCTGTGGTCCCACTAAGCATAGCCATTGACTTGGAGCCATTGTGCCTAAATGTCAGCTCTCAGTTCTATCCCCTTTCCATAAATCTTTTTCTAGGATCCGCTTCCTCACATTCATGGTATTTAGATCTCCATGTCTAAATTTAAACTCAATTCCACACAATTTTTCACTGTTTGTTAACTGACTACTGTAGTTTTTTTTTTAAACTCTTTGGGGGCCTGCCACCCAACTCCCAAATAAATACACAGAAGCCTTTTTCTTACTTATGAATGCCCAGCCTTAGCTTGGCATATTTCTAGCCAGCTTTTCTTAACTTAAATTATCCCATCTACCTTTTGTCTTTAGGCTTTTACCTTTCTCTATTCTATATGCCTTTCTTTCCTTCTTACTCCAAGACTGGTTACGTGGCTTGGTGGCTCGTTCCTGGTGTCCTCCTCTCCTTTTCCCTTTCTCTCTTCTCTCCCTCTTCTCTCTCTTTATTCTCTATGCCTGCCAGCCCCACCTATTTCTCTCTCCTGCTTGGCTATTGGCCGTTCAGCTCTTTATTAGACCAATCGGGCGTTTTGGACAGGCAAAGTAACACAGCTTTGTAGAGTCAAACAAATGCAACATAAAACAATGCAACACATCTTTGCATTGATAGACCCCAAAACTCAGGGTACTACCTTCTCGGCAAGAGGGGCCCCCAGAAACCCAGACTCCAGTCCAGTCAATGCAATCTGCAAGAGGATTTATTTCAAGGCAATAAGGCAAACGATTGTACAATCGGGCCCCCTTTACTCCACAGAGCAAGAGAAGCCCCGAACTGAAATCACACACAGTTTTTAAAGGCAAAAATCACGAATTACAGTTTTCATACAGATCTATCTTTGATTGGTTCATGTCTAGGGACTTTCCACAAAGTTTGGCTTAATCATAGGGTGGGTACTCATTGCCATGGAGACCAGGGTTGGGACATTCCAGAGCCAAATAATCATTATCACCTGNATGTCTTGTGACATCCTGTGACATCCTGTGGTCAAGCAATTGAGGTTCTGCCCGAGAACTTTGGGGGGGTTTACACAAGGTCACAGTGACTTTCCCCGGAACTCCTGTAATTGCCCTAACTACAATTGAGCAATTATCTCTTTACCAGAAACTTCCGGTTGTGGTGGAGCAGCGGCTGGGCAGCGTATCTTAACAGAAATCTTGATCTCCATTAAACAGTAGTTTAGCAATTCTGCTCTGGCGTTAGCTTCTCGATCCTAAGGGAGGGGGTGTCAGGCCTAAAGAGTATGGGGGTTTCAGGCCTAAGGAAAGTTGGGGTCTTACAGCATCATTAAACTAATATTCCACAGCATAGAAGAATGTTATATTCCACAACAGACCACTTAGGTTTCATTTGGTTCTTTAATATCTATGTTTCAGTGGCAACAGTTCTATCCATTGTGATGAGAATATATATAATATTCTCATACATAATAATAATATATACCTCTTGGGAGATTATGAACAAGGGCACATGTGGTCAGAGGACAACTAGTGGAAGTCTGTTCTCTCCTGCCATCATGTAGGTTCAGGGATTGAACTCATGTGTTCAGGCTTGGCCTCAAGTGCCTTTATGAGCTGAATCCTTTTGCCTTCCCCCGAGCTTTTTATAAAAGACAGTATTTGAATCCTTTGGAGTTACTTTTCCTCCTTTCAATAGTGCCTATCTAGCTATTTGATAACCTTGCATTCTAGTCTTGCCTAATCTCTCAGCTACAGNCACATAATCAGATGCCCATCATTTTACAAACTGTTTAGGTTAAAAAATAGCTAGGCATTGTCTTATTTTCAAAACTTCTCAGTGGAAGGGGGAAATGATGCTTCAGCCTGTAATTTGGACAGAACACTTTTTGTGTATTTGGTATTTGCTGGAAGCAAGCAGCATAAAGAAAATCAAAAAGGGAATGATTTGGGGGAAAGGATCCAGTCGAGATATAAGCTTCATGAAGGCTTTGTTTTGCAGATGTACCGGCCTCCTGATTTCCTGCTGTCCTTGAGTGCTCGCATTTCCGATTTGGTTGAAAGTAAACTTCTAGTGACCTATGATTTCAAAGAAATGCCAAATTAAAGATCATCATCATTGGTCACTTTTAATTTAAAAGGGGTTTGAAAGAGGGAAGGAGTTCTCTGGGTATTAAATTTTAAAAATCTAATTCTATTTAAAGAGTTTTGATGCATTTGCCCCAGAGGAAACTTGCTAGGAAGGAAAGGAAGAAATTCTGCTTCTCTGGGGTCAAGAAGTATGTGCATCTCCCTGGTGGCCCTGCCACTTTAGCATGCATCATGTCTTTTGTTTTTCAGCCTATCAGAGTGAGCACAGTGCTGACCTCCTTCTTTGCTTCCTATCTCCCAACTGCAGGTCACCTATCTGGGGAAAGTCTCTACCACAGGCATGCAGTTTTTGTCTGGCTGCACTGAGAAGCCAGTCATTGAGCTCTGGAAGAAACGCACACTGGCCCAAGAAGACATTTTTCCAGCCAATGCTCTTCTAGAGATTCGTCCATTCCAAGTGTGGCTTCATCATCTTGACCACAAGGGTGAGGCAACGGTGCACATGGATACCTTCCAGGTGGCTCGCATTGCTTACTGCACAGCTGACCACAACGTGAGCCCTAACATCTTCGCCTGGGTGTACAGAGAGATCAACGATGACCTGTCTTACCAGATGGACTGCCACGCTGTGCAATGTGAGAGCAAGCTGGAGGCCAAGAAGCTGGCGCATGCCATGATGGAAGCCTTCAGGAAGACTTTCCACAGTATGAAGAGTGATGGGCGGATCCACAGGAGCAGCTCCTCTGAAGAGGCTTCCCAGGAATTAGAATCTGATGATGGCTGAAGGAACTTAAGATATTTCAGCGAAGGCAGCATTTGGGCAAGGAATTTCAGAAGATAGATGCATCTGCAATGATTCAAATTTGGTATGAAAAGACTGCCAAAACTATTGGCTGACCATGCTTTTTAAATTCAGAAGGGCAATTCTAAATCTAAAGAAATGTATCATTAATTATGTGACATTGAAATCTGCTGCTGCTGTGACCATGAGGAGAGTGGGTGTATGGACAGGGACTATCTTCTCTGTTTTTTTCTCCTATTCCAACACTTCCTGGTGGGAGATCTTCACGTCTATTTTCACCATTCTCAGGCAAATACTCTGTGGCTGTAGTCTGATGGACTGTTCCAATCTGCCTTATGAAATCCAACAAGAATGTTAGAGGCATCTCTGTGATCCCTATGCGGGTGGGTGGCTTGGGGAGGTGATGCTGGTGTGGAGGCTGCAGGATGGAAAGGACATGTCCAATCCAGGTGACTGATTGATTGCTCCTCTCCCTTGGCATGTTTGTAGACACTCTCCTCAGTACTGGTGAATCAGCAGAGCTTGGATTGAGCTTTACAACTAACAGCATGCTAGATGGCAGTTAANTTGCAGTTAAAGATAATACTTTGATTTACATGAGCATATCAAGTAGTACCCTCCTATTGTATTCACTTCATCTATTTTCTTAGAATCCTTGCAACTAATGATCATTCCCCTCCTCCTGCCCCTACCATGTTCTTTCTCCTTCCAGCCTCCTCAAAAGGGATGGAAGCTCAACACACTGCAGGACTCCAACAGGGAAGAAAATAACAAATTAATTAAATAAATAGTCAGCAAACCTACCAGGAGTCTCAGACATCAGAAACCCTAGGAAAAAAAAAAGGGGGGACTGGGTGGCCAAAGTCTATAGAGGTTGCCCTTTATTAAATCCTAATTTATAATAACTGACTTGGTTAAGGTCCTGTTGGATGACTCCTTCATGGAAAGTTTAAACCCTGACATGGCATTGCCTGGGAAGTCTTACTCCATCATTACACCGAACTCATGTAGGGAATGAGTGAAATCAAGTCAGTTTGCCTAGAAATCCCATGTATATCTGGAAACCTAAAGGGAAATGTGACCTTATTGTCCTGATGTCAGTAATATCTTACTTACAGAATGGCCCCTTTGACTATCAGTTCTGAAGAGAAATTATCACTGATAGCTTGAGATCTCTCAATTTCAAGATTTTTGCATATCATAAAGAATCATGGAAAGTATTTGTTAAAATATACACATTTAAAATGAACAGACACATTAAGAGGGCACATGAGCCACCTTTTCAAGTGATGTTGCTCCTTTAAAAGGTGTGTTTTATTTCTGGTGATGTTAAGGGCAACGGGGCACCTTAGAAGCCTTAAGTGAAAGCTAATATAATCCAGATAGCGATGGTGTTGGTATTTTGGTCTATGTACCCATGTGTCCATGTATGCGTTTGTGTGTATGTATGTCCCCCCATGTGGGTCCAGTTTCAAGGCATGTACAATAAGCATGGAGTTGTATTGGTGAGGACTTACCTCCTGAAGATATGCTTGTTGCTTTATGACATATGTAAACTATTCTTTAGATAAATGCATTCACTCTTTAATAAAAATATGTTTGTGTTAATAAAGCCAGGATGTTTCATACTTTATATGAATTTCATCTTTTTTAAGCAGTGGAAATTTGACATGTAAAATAAATCAAACTTGGTAAACAGGGCAATTTTATCTTTTTTTTTAATTGATCATACATAGGACATTCCTTGTGTTTAGAGATCTTTTTCAATTTCTTTTTCATAGCTGGCTGCCCCTTAATTGAGACAATAATGTTACTAATGGTGTTGACCTTGCTTAATGGGATGGAGTGAAGACTGTTTCCAAACATTTTGCAAATAATTGCTGTTTAAAACCCCCTGTTCATCTTTTGTAAAACCCATCCTGAAATCCTGAAAGGTAAGCCTAGAATGATTCCTTTGGGGAATGGATAAAAATGTCTCTCCAGGCCATGATCTCTCAGAATGGCCACATTAATAAAGCAAAGAAGCTGGCTGTGGAGAAATGTCCTTCTTGGAATCAGTAATAAACAGAAAGGCTTCAAAGGAGACAATGTGGTGCCTGCTGAGCAGATGGACTCAAGCATTGATTACTACCTAATTCTGAAGGCAATGGCTGGCACTTCTCTGGAGCGGAAGTTCTCCCAATTTCAGTTCACATTCTTGTCCTTGAATTTAAAAGGAACAAAATAGGGAAGAAGGGAGAGAAGGGGGAGAAAGGAGAGAAGGGGAGAAAGGACATAGGAAGTAAAGTAGAATGGAAAGTAAGAATGAGAAGGAAAGGAAAAAGGAAGCAACCCAGCCATCACATCTCAAAATGATGTTGCTTTCCTCGCTCAATAATTGCCCTTCAGAATCCTTGTGTGTGCAAGGTTATTTATTACAAAAGATTTTTGCTAGAATTCTGTTTTGAGGACAAACTGACATGCTGTGTGACTGACTTGGATAATATCAGCATGAGGATTCTAGTAGGAAGATGGGTAAGTAATTGAAAGATAAACATGTAATGTTATCTTTGAATAAACTTAGGAAGTCTCCTAGACAGCCAGTTGNCACTCCTCTAAAAGGGAATGACCCTGCCTTTCATCCTGTTTTAAGTGTGTCCTGTCTCCTTCTATACTACAGTTTCCGTTAGTGGCCACAGGCTTTGCTTTTATGATCATTAACTCCCACACAAGTCACTGGCAATATGGGGATTACTTTAGAATTGAGGAACCCACCCAGGGCTCAGCCAGCACTTGTACTGAGATCCCCCTGAGGGTGTTGCAAGGTTGTTGTGTTCAGGCAAGATCCATCTTCTTTGGATTTTCATTTCCTCTCAAAACCTAGCTTATTTTACGTTAGAATACTAAATAAACTTTTTGTTGTTGTTGTTGCTATTTGTTTTTGAAATGTTTAATAGGGACAGAATTTTAAAAGCTAAGTTTCCAAGAGATTTTATTAGAGAACAAATAACATAAAGTTTTGATCAAGTTCTTTTCCTGGCTGTGGCAATAGACAAAATCCCCTGGTTATCCTACATCAAGATGCCCCTGTGAGTCTGTTTTCACTAGGCCATGCTAAAACTAAATGAAGAATTAAGGAGATGACTCAGCAGTGAAGATTACTTGTAAAGGACCCAGGTTTCCTTCCTAGCACCTATCAGCTGGGTCACAAATACATGTAAGTAAAGTTCCATGGGATTTGATGCCCTGTTATGGCCTCTGTGGGAACTAAATGCACATAAAATAATTTAAAAACCTAAACAATAACAACAAAACTCTAAACTTTTTAAATTAAGACTTTCTGCTTCAGGATTCTATAGTTTTTGTTATTCACTGTGGTTTCCAACTTGCACTTTTATTTTTATATAATTATGCAAATGTCTATTTAAATGTCTTGGGTGTTAAATTGTCTTTAAGATGGTAAAAATTGTCTTTTTGTTGTTGTTGTTGTTGTTGATGTTTGTCTCCAGCTTCTATGGCAGGTACCAGGAGGAACTAATTAAGTTTCTGTTAGAGTGCTACCGAATGGATGGAAGGATGCATAGGTGGAGGGAAGAATCACCATGCCTTGGATTGACAGGTTTGGGGATAAAATCCTGGAATTATGGAAGGCTCCCCAGAGTTTCCTTTACCCACTTTCCTCAAATATGTACAAATAGCTTTTTACTGAAGTAAAACATTGGCCCTTGCCTAATTACAAAAATAAATTGGGAATTTATGTATAGATGGGGAGAAAAACAATGTTAGATAAACCATACAGCTGAAATATAATATGCATGACTCAAGGAAACAGACAAGATATTGCATGGTACCTATGCTTAGCAGATTACAGAACACTGGTCATGTAGTTGTTTCTGCTNATTTCTGTTGTTTTTATCAATGGGATGTTGAAGGAGAATGTTTCCATTCTCACAGTATGACACATAGGAATTCAGCTGATTCAAAAGATCATACATTTTATTTCCTTCTATCCTGTTTTTTTCTTTTGTATTTTATTTCCTTCTTCTGTCATCTTTACTCCCTTCTTCCCAGCTTCTTCCTTTCTGCCTTAACTGTCTATATTTTACATCCCAGGCTTCTTCAGATTTTAAGAGGGAAGACACTATGCACTCTGAATCTGAGACCACACATGCTGTAGTTCAAGGTCCAGTATGCAAAGTTTGACACTATATTGTAGGAAACCACGTGCATTAATTACTTTCTGTTGTGGTGTGCACTGGTGGGTTTTTTGTCACCCTGACACAAATTAGCTAGGATCATCTGGGAAAAGACAACTTCAATTGAGCAAATGCCTCCATCAGATTGGCCTATATGCAATTCTGTGGGGACATTTTCTTGATTAATGATTGATGTGGGTGCACCCAGCCCACTATGAGCAGTGCCATCCCTAAGCAGGTGGTCCTGAGTTGTAGAAAAAAGCAGACTGAGCAAGCCATGGAAATTAAGCCAGTAAGCAGCGTTCTTCCATGGCTTCTGCTTTAGTTTCTGCCTTGAGTTCCTGCTCTGACTTCCCTCAAAGATGGGCTGTGAGATGTAAACATAGCTAAATAAACCCTTTCCTTATCAAGTTCTCTTGGGAAGAATATTTTATCACAGCCAACTAAGGCAAACTAAACTAATACACTGTGATAAAACACTCCGACAAAAGCAACTTGGAGAAAAAAAAAAAGAGTTTATTTTGTCTATGGTTCCAGATAGACAGAGTCCTTCATGTCAAGGAAGACATAACAGAAGGAACATGGGGGTAGGAGAAGGCAGCACTCAAAAGGCAGTGTGAAAGAGCCGGGGTGGGGCTAGAAACCCCAAGTGATGTACTCCCCCAACCCCCAGGAAGGGTCTACCTCCTGAAGGTTTCATTACTTTCCTAATCACTTTCACCAACCAGGGACCAAGCATTTAGATACACAAGTCTATGGAAGATATTTCTCATTCAAACCACAACATTGCAAACTATCTCTAGTTTCTCTTAGGTAAGTTTTCAGTCAGATGTGCTTTCATCATGCACAACTTAATATTTCTTAAGGATTCTCAAAGTGTGCTTTTCCCATTTCCCAGAAGACCTTGGACTAATTTTCAGTGAAGATGAAGAACTTGTAGNGATGAGAGGTAACTCCAAAATTCTTATTGATCGTCAACAATTTCTGTGAGATACCAAGGTTTGACTTTTGGAACTTCATAGAATACATTGTTCAGTAAAAACAAGTATTCTTTCTTTTCATTAAGAGTTGTCAAGTGATAACAGTCTCCATAAGAGGATGTGTGTGGTGTAGAATACCAGGCTTAATAATAAAAACAATTGAAAGGACACAAGCCAACTGCCCAGGGACAAAAAAATCTAAACCATCTCAATATGGACAGTTAAAATTGAAACATATTTGTTGAAAATGAAACTAAGATCTGGTCTTGCACCATTTGGGCAAAGCTGATGTTNACAAAGAGATTTGGGGGTGTTTGTTTTGGAGTTTCCCAACAAAATCATCTGGGATTTTGTATACTTCATCAAGATTGAGTCTTCAACAAGAATATGAACAAATTTTGCTTTGAAATTTTGGTTTTCAAACATTCTCATATTCTGCCTAAATCTTCCCTGGCTTGACTTGGGGGATACTATTAGAAGCTACTCATATGCTCAGAAAATGGAATTCAGAAAATCTCTATTTGCAAAACACAAACACTAAAAATGACTAACCCTTCTCCCATTTCTCACAGATATAGAGGCAGCTGTTGAAATAACTGACACTTATTTTTTCTGCTCAACAAGCTTTGAAGTCTTTTCTTTGCTAATAGGCTATTTTCCCCTTGAACTATCAAGACACTAAGTCAATGTATAGCATTTAAAATATGTTGGTAACTTACTGACAACATACGTGTATCAGTTGTGACAATCATCTTCAGTGGTATGATTTGTATTTCAAGATCAATATCGTGGACTTTTTCAGATTAGTATGAGCTTGTGCTCATACTATCACCCCAGTGCCAATTTAAACATTCAGCTCTATTTCAATGGCATGGGCATTCTAGGGTTGAGTGCCCTGTACAGGAGTCTTTAGTAAATGGAGCCAAGCAGGTATGTTAAAGCAGTTGAAGTACCCAGGGTGGTGCTAGAGGAGGTGGCAGTTTAGAGATGGAGGAGCCATCTTTCATCCACTAGCATGGAAAAGGTGCCTTCTGCCCACTGGGTGCATTTTTTCACAATTCACCTTCAAAATAGCAGCTCTGGGTGCTACCCGCATCCTGGTTCTGGGGGAAGGGAGGTGGTTGATAGTGGAGCTATTCTTCTTGAAGGCGATCACTTGTTGATTTTTCTTCTTCTTATCTTATGGCTTATCATTAACCCCCACAACCACTTCTTAAAGAACTGGGGAAATGAGTGGAGGTGACATTTTAAACACACAAGCTGTGCCTACAGGCACTACCTCAAGGGACATTTATGTAGGAATATCCTCCTCTGGTTAAAAAAAGTTCAATCAGAATTCAAGATCAGATGCACTGAATGTCAAACACAGGGCACTTCACTCCACCACAAGCTTTGACAGCCAAGGGAAGGACCACCAGTGACTGAGATCATCCATCTGGATGAGAGCCATCTTAGAGCATCATAGGAGCCGTGGTATAAAAACATGTTTTTTAAGAATAGAATCATTATTTCCTTAGTGATATTTCTTCCCTAGAAAATCTAGAGAAAAAAGGTGTGATACAGCCCATATGTTAGAAATAAGACAAAATTCAGGAAGAATTCATTCCCAGGACCCCAGGGATGAGGTTTATAAGGCCCATGACAGAATGAGATAGAACCAGGAGATAAAACCCCGTCAACACTCTTACTCCCAGAGTCTGGACTATAAGGCACAATTCTCTATTTTTCCTTCTTCTATGTTAATCTTGCCATTGTCACCGGGTCCTGTGGGACTGTGGCATGGAGGGGCTCATCTCTGAGAGGCATTAGGAAGTTGTGAAGAAGAAAGCAGAAAGCCATGCTATATCTAAAGCTCGGTTTCAATAGGACCAGTCCTAATCACTTCTGGACATCAGACACTAATCATTTAATTTTGGAATGCCAAAGGACATACAAGAAGCTCCTCAGATGAGTCTTCTATTTCCAGGGTGGGACTCTGAGCACAGCCCCCAGCCCCACCATTCTCCTTGCCCCACAGAGCTTCTGTAGATCCCTAACCCAAATTTGATTTGCCCAGACTTTTATTTAAAATCCTTCACGCCCCGTCACTGTCTTTAGGAGACACTAGTCAGCACCTTCACATCTGTCTTACTGCCCTTATTCCTTAATTTTACATTTTAGTGTAATATCTAAGCTCCTTTTCAAGCTGGTGCCCACCTACCACACCATGGTGATGTTCAAACCCTGNGTAAGTATTGTTCTGAGTGAAGAACTTATTATCTCTGGCCTCGGCTTTTTCATTTCTAATGTGGGAATTGATGGATGCTTGATTGAGATGCAGTGAGCAGCCATGCAGCAAGAATACAGGGATCCATGTATTTCAGATATTCACTTACAAAGCAATTTTTTTTTTTTGGTGGTTTCCTATTTTCCTCTCACTTCTCTGTAGAAAAATGTTAGATAATATAAATAACTCTTTGAAATTCTCAGAAGGGTCTGGCTTGGCTTTGGCACATTCCCCCATTTGGTGTCATTTCATGCCCCCCACTGTGCTTATGGCTTCTTCTCTTAGACTCCAAAGGATAGGAAAAGACACTTCCATAGTTGTGTTCACTTAACGTTGTTTAATACTTTGAAATCAACTTCAGTCTTGGGCAGAGAACTTCCAGGTAATGCTGTCCAGTAACCCCATGTTATCAGCTTCCCATGTAATTTAATTTCCAGCAGCCAAATTAAACACTTCCAAAAGAAATAAGTACGTTTTTTAATTGCACACTCTACCTCAATATATCAACAGTATTGTAACCTCAACATAAGCTATAACATCTATTAAATAGATGTTTGATTCTTATGTGGCCTTTGAAATCTTGTACATATTTTCCATTTTGCTTTGCATTGGTTGTGTGATTAGTAGTGACCATGCACAGATCACGAGAGTGAGAACACAGCTTTATCTTTCATGCACAGAACCCATCCCTCTGGCTGACCTTTGACCGTGAGCAACCACTGCAGGTACAGCCATGGGTTCATTGTCTGGGGCTGTATGATGAAGTAGCACAGATGTGGTAGCATAACCCAAAGAAATGTATTGCCTCATAGATCCGGAGACTGGATGAATGAGATCACATAGTGTCAAGGCTGATTCCTTCTGAGACTTTGAGGAAACCTCTGCTTCCCACTTCTCTCCTGGCTTCTTGTCTCCTGTTGGCAAGCAGTGAGTATTTAGCTTCCGTTGTACCATTCTAGCATTTCCTGCCTTGTCATGTGTGTGTGCATGTGTGTGATGTGTATCCCATTTCTTCCTTTTATAAGGACACTAGTCCTCAGATTAGGGTCTTGCTGTGCAATTATTTCCTCTCAACTGAGTCATTCTTTTCTGTAGAGAGGAGGGAGGATCGTAAGATTCAGGAAACTGAGGGAATTTATTAGGTTCTGGAAGCTCATAGATTTTTAGGAGGCTCAGGAAGTGAGGAAAAGAAATTACAAGCTCCTCAAGGTCCCTCCCCATAGTTACAAAGGCAGTGAACAAAGCTGGCAGGGGAAGACTTTCTCTTCAGTGGAATGGCTTATAACTTAGCAGAAGGTAGGATGGTGGGTGTGGGTATGTGTAAATGCTCCAGGAATGTAGCTTCCATGAGTCATTGCTGTGCCAGGGTGGGCTTCTTGGTGATAAAGCTTCATGAGAGCCATGCATGCTCTTGTAAGCAATGTCAATAAACTCATTGATTTGCCAAGTTGGATGTAGGTAGAATCCTTTCTTTGGCCTGTCGTTGATGCCCCATCTGGGGTAAATATAGTTTTCATATCTCCATAGGATTTATAAAACTCTTTTTGGAACTGAGACCAATTCTCAGATATTGTGGATTAATGAGCAGGTGGAAACCCAAGTCAGCCTATGATAAACTTACTATTAATATCGACTCTTGTACCTGGGATTATGGCTTAGAGGGACAGGGCTCCATTTCAGGCCTTTTAATTCCAAATTCAATATTATTTTCCTTTGCTGTCCTTCAGGAAGTCTTCATTATCTGGGCTTATTCATCTTGGCCATCCAGAGCAGTGTTTGGATTGTTAAGAACAAATAAGNATGCCTTTGTAGCATACTTTAGTTAAATGGCTCTCAGGGCTAAGGACATGGTTCTAGGCGTCAAGTATCTGCTGCATAGCTAAGAACCCGAGTTCAGATCCCTAGCACCCACTTAAAAGCTGGATATGGCAGGACCCAGTGAGGTAGAGGCAGGTAGATTCCTGGAGTTCAATGGCCAGACAGCCTAGCCAATCTATGAGCTCCAGGTTTAATGAGAAACTGTCTCCAAATGTGGAAAGTAACTGAGGGAGACATGTGATAGAGATCTCTGGCATCTACACTCTNTGCGCACATGGTACCTTCACATACCCACATAAACATATATCACCCCCACACCCCCAGAAATAAATAAAATGAATAAAAAGCATTTCTGTGACATAGTTATAGTGGTGGCATGCTCCCATAATCCCAGTACCTGATAGGCTTTATGAATTTGAGGCTAGCCTAGGCTACACAGAGAGTTCTAGCCAACCTGAAATTCATAGCAAAACTCTTACTTAAAAAGGAAAACAGAACCAAAATCCCTCATGAAGTAAAACAAACAGGATTCTGAAATACTCACACTTTACAAAAAATACAAAAAGAAAACCAAAAAAATACATGTTGCAAAAAACAAACATGATTCTGAAATACTCACACTTTATAAAAAATACAAAAACCAAAAAAAGCCCAAACCAAACCAAAACAAAGCCAAAAAATCAAACCAAACCAACCCAAACACCAAGAATTCCTTGAACTTATGCTTTCCTGTCTTTCATTTTCTTTCTTTTTGGTCTGTCTAGCCATTGTTGTTTTCAATTGTTGGTTGATGGAAATGGAACAGTGAAGGGAAAGTAGGTGGAGAATTTCAGAAATACAGTTCAAAGCAGGCAGGATGACCCCTTTCTATGTGACAACATTAGCCAACTTTTTAAAGCCAAGTTTCCCAGGCCAAGCCAACCCTACTCTAAGCCAATGCCCAGAAAATTCCCTTGTGGTGATCCTTGTTATTTTAGAGGGAACTGGTATTTCCAAGCTTCTCCATATGATCCTACTAAAGTCCCCACATCACAAAGGGAAGAATCTTTTGAAGGTCAGAATTGGGGATTTGCCAATGATATTGGGGTTGTAAGACATTGCTGCATCTGCAGCCTAGGTCACGTGGGTTGGCCTTTTCTGCACTGCACTGAAGAATTAGATTCCTTTGCCTCACTGAGGAAGAGAGTCTTTTGCCAGCATTTGCAAAACAGCTCCAATGGCGCTCTGTTCTGATAAGTCCAGACCATCACTGAGTTAGCCAGCACCCTGTTAGCTGTTGTGGAGCCGGGAGAATTTCTTCCTGTAGACTGCTTTTCCAGGCTGGTTATTTAATTCCTTCTGTTAAAGATTAGACTTTGTTAGATTATGATTAAAGTTTCCACTTTTTTAAACAAGTTGCTCTCTTTCCTCCCTAATATGGGCTCCTGTCAGAGACTTGGGGAAAGTTTTCTTTTTTCCTCTCTGAAAACTTAATGATCCTTGCAATTCCTTTCAGCTTAATAATTTTGGACATGCTAATGCTGGTCTCTCTTAGGTGAACCCAAGGGATGCTGAGTTGTAGTGTTTCTACTGGTGGATGTTTAAGAGGAGTGTTTAAGGTATGGGACTTGAGATACTCTGCCTTTCTTTAAAGGCTTCCTAAAGCTTTTGTTTAAAAGCTAAAGATGTACTAGAAAGGGAACTTAAAAGACCATTTCTGTGGGCCCTCTCTTGATATGTTCCTCTGGTGGAGTTAGGAGCAAGATGGTAATGCTCAATGCAGTGACCTCTCTGGGCCATGGTACTCTGTAGACTGGGAGCAATAGTTGGGCTGATGTTAAATCCCAGAAGGTAGGCTTTTTTCAATATATATTTCTATCGGCACATATTCATTCTATGAATTGGTGGATTTCATAAAGGCAGTCTCATACGAGTATACCATGTACTTTGTCCTTACTCAGATCCTACNCTCCCCTTACTGACACTTCTTCCTGTTATTTCCATTCCTTCTCCCAGACAGCTTCATTTCTATGTTCAAATCCTATGGTACATACATGGTTCTATATACCTGTATATAACCTTGGATCCACAAATGAAAGAAACTGTGGTATTTGTCTTTTGGAGTCTGGCTAATTTGCTTAATAGGATGTTCTCCAGTTGCATCCATCTTCCTATCAGAGCTAAAATAATACAAGCATGATGTTACTGCATCCAGGTAGAACCCTGTTAGTTCATTTGGTCACTATGGATGAAGAATTGATTCTGCGAAGTTTAAGGAAACATGACATAATCTACAAGGACCAGGAGACACCTGTAACTGAGACTAGGACACTCTGATCCATGGCCTGACATTTACCTACAAGCTTCACAAAGACTCTGGCATCTTCCCATGCGCCCTCTTGATCTCCTAGGTGACATTTCCATTTTCCAGCAGATTAGGTTTCAACTCAAACTAGAGAATACAGAATTTGCGATTAGGCCAGCTATTGCTGGACTAGCCATAGGTGACTACCTCCAGTCTTAAGTTTTGAGCTGGAATGACAACCCAGAGTGGTTCATTCCCACTTGAACTCCTCAGAATCTCAATGATGTGTCCCCTAGACCATTTCTTAGAATCTAGTGTCTAAACTTCTCCACTACATCAATCAGAAATCTAAGTGTTAAGTCAGAATTATGTTAATATTTAAATAAGATAGAAATCGAAATGAATAACTGAAAGCATACCATATACCCAACATTGAACTTGCTTTTTTATTTGTTTTGTTTTGTTTTTTGAGACAGTGTCTCACCATGTAACTCTGGCTGGCCTAGAACTCACTATGTCAACCAGGCTGGCCTTGAACTCACAGAGCTCTGCTTGCTTCTTGCTTCTGCCTCCCCCATGCTAGGATTATGCTTGCTTGCTTGCTTGCTTGCTTGCTTTCTGTCTTTCTTTCTTTCTTTCTTTCTTTCTTTCTTTCTTTCTTTCTTTCTTTCTTTCTTTCTTTCTTTCTTTCTTTCTTTCTTTGTTTTTTTTGTTGTTTTTTTTGTTGTTTGTTTGTTTTTTTGAGACAGGGTTTCTCTGTGTAGCTTTGGCGCCTTTCCTGGAACTCACTCGGTATCCCAGGCTGTCCTCTAACTCACAGAGATCTGCCTGCCTCTGCCTCCTGAGTGCTGGGATTAAAGGCGTGCACCACCACCGCCCGGCTTCAGACTATGCTTTCTTATGTCATATTCTATGCCTCATAAAAGTCAGATGCAGAGCAATTATCCTTATCTTTATTTGTATTGAGGGAGAGTTAGGTGACACTTTACTAGAAGTTCATCCTTCAGAGATGCTCTGACCTCCAAGCCTTACATTGTATCTAGCTGCTAGGTTAAGGAAAAGCCCTTGCATAGGGCACACAGTGCACATTAGTCTAGGATTGTCAGTAAGATGTTTCTGACTGGCTCTCTTCTAGAGCACACCTTTCTTCTTGGTTAAATTACAACCTGGAGTCCACACCAAAGCCTTCATTACTCGGAGAGTACCCTAGTCAACTTAACACAGTTGTAGATTTATCCATTGGAATCTCAATGGAGGTATTTCAGAGATCAGATTGGCCTGTGTCCATCCCTGTGGGTGAGTTTCTTAATTGGTTATTGATGTGGGAGTGCCCAGCCCACTGTGAGTGGTACCATCCCTAGTCTTGGATGATATAAGAAAGCCAGCTGAGCATGAGCCAGTGAGTTAGCTGGAGTGATTTGATAAGCAGTGTTCCTGCATCCAGGTTCCTGCTCTGACTTTCCTCAACAATGTATTGTGACCTAAAAGTGCAAGTCATATTAACCCTTTCCTCCCCTGAGTTGCTTTTGGTCAGAATGTTTTATCATGGTGACAGGAAGGAAACTACACTGGGGCAGAGGGAGGAAAAAAGAGAGGAAAGAACCAGAAAACTAAATAATATCTCAGGCTTCCTTATGTATTTTAATAACATGGTGATAGAAATGTTTATCAGATAAGAATATTGAGGGCAGAGTGATTGATTTCTCTTGCTTTATGCAAAGCTAGACTGAGATTCAGACACTAGTCATTCTTAGTATGGAGGGTCCTGGAAGCCATTCGTTACTTGGAATGTGAGCATCTCGTAACACTATTCTTTTAGTTTTTGTTATTTTTTTCAGCTTGTGTGTTCAGTGGTAAAAATGCAGAATACATTGGGAAATGAGGCCTGTAGGGGTAGGGAGAGACTACATGTTTGGCATACTACAGCTGTCCACACGTTTAGAACACAGGAAAAAAAATATTGAAAATATAAAAATAGAGCTGTCTCAGCAGCCAATCAACTTATAGTTTATTTTTTCTGGGTTTTTGTTTTGTTTTGTTTCCTTTCTAATCGAGATGTGAAAAAGCTCTAGGTTCAGTTGAAGTTTCTGATGAAGAAATACAATAGAGATTTTTTTCAGTGATAAAATCTGCNTATTTGTATTTCAACAATATAGCTAAAAACGATGTAAATTCCTCCTTTTTTGGCTTAATGAATATCATTTATTCAGTATGAAATCCTTATACTATATGTTCCACGTGTTAAGAATAAATGTACATTAATTATATATTAATTATATATAAATATATAATAAATGTACATAATTAATCAGCTGAGGTTATCCGCTGATTTTCACATGCTTGTATTCATGTATGCACACTCAAAAAGTTACTTCTGTTGCTCTTTCAATTTTGGGGAAAAAAAGAAAAAGAATCTGAAGTCATGAATCTTTGTTTTTGAGACCCTTTATTGTGCTGTTTCACATAATGCCACCTAATCAATTGTTGCATCTACTCCAACTAACTTTGAATAGCATTGTGACAACTTTTATTACTTTAGGAAAACATTGGCCAATGCACCACAATTTACTGTTCAGTTAAACTTTGTGATTTCCAGACTCTCTTATAGCTGTCATCAATTCTTTTGTGCAAATCACCCAGAGAATGCACTCTTGTTTTTGCAGATCATCTCCTTTTCATGTGTTTAACTGTGCCTTCTTAACTTTAAGAACAGATGTTAAAATTTACAATCCAATTGTTATTCCAGGGAGAAGCCTGACAGCTCTGTTGTGTGGTATTCTCTTCTGCAGTTTTATTTAAAAGTCTATGGGAATTGTTTAGAATAGAGGAAAGGAAGGGGTAGGCCCAGGGCTTTTGTCAGGGTCACTCTTCCAGTGCTGGTGTGACTAAGAAATGAGTGTTGTGTGTTCCCAAAATTTTTCCATTTGCTAATGAGTGTGCTATTATACCTTATGAAACTATAAATGAAAATTATTTAAAGTGCATGTATGACTATCTAGAATTCATTTAAAAGTTACTTCCTTCTGGGTGCTGCAGAGAGGATTCAGTTAGTGAAGGGCTGGCTCTCCTTGCAAACCTGAGGATCTGAGTTCCATGCCCAAAATTCACATTAAAAACAAAACAAAATGAACAATGAAAAAATAGGGTTGGTGGTAGATGCTTGCAATCCCAAAGCTGCGGAGGCAGAAACAGGCAGAGACAGGCAGATCCTGTAGCTTGCTGGATAGTCAGCCAGCCTAACCTATTGGGCAGCATCCAGTCCAGTGAGCAACCGCTTCTCACAAAAGGTAGATGGATGGTATCCGAGGGCACGACAGCTGAGGTTATCCACTGATTTTCACATGCTTGTATTCATGTATGCACACTCAAAAAGTTACTTCTGTTGCTCTTTCAATTTTGGGAAAAAGAAAAAGAAAAAGAAAAAGAAAAAGAAAAAGAAAAAGAAAAAGAAAAAGAAAAAGAAAAAGAAAAAGAAAAAGAATCACATTGTTAGTTTCCCTAGTGAAAATTATCCTTAGAAGACATAATATGTTATGAGGTACACACTAACAGCAGGAAATCTATGAAGCCATTTCTACTAAAAAATATGCCATCTGGCAAGAAACAGTTTGTGGGAATTTGTATCATTGTGATTGTGTTATATGAGGTTGATGATGGTAACTGCATTGTCTAAGTTGTTTTCTAGTAGGAAATGGAGCATCATTTAGGAAGAGACATTATCAATAGCTTCAGGTTAAGATTTCTGGCAATGGATTTGTGTATTTTAAACTAAGAGGGACTGAACNATGCCTGTAGAGTTTTCCCCATGTGCTAGAGAATATGCAGGAAATGCAGTGAGTTGTGGGGAGGGTGCTTGCCTGTTGATATGACTCAGAAACCTGCTCCTTATATTTGCTATACACAGAGCTGTGATGAGTTCTATCCAGGTTCTGCAGTGCTCTGTTTCCCACTAGCTAGGTCATCTCCCATTTATTTTGAGCTTACACACACCTGTGGCCTTCTTCTCAGCTTGAAGCAGTCCCAATTCTCTGGCTCCAGTTTCTCAGTCTTGCACTCAAACCTATGCCATAAACAATGATTCTTTAGCCTTTTGAGGTGACAAAAATCTTGCATTACACCCAGCTTGAATGTACAACAAATATTTTTGTTTTTGCACTTACCATAGTTGTCATTGTGTTTTGGGGGCACAACTATGAGTAACTGCTTCATGATTATCTACTGCTATGATAAAACACCATGACAAAGGTAACTTATACAAGAAAACATTTAATGAGGGCTTATAGTTTCAGGGTGAGTTCATGACTATCATGATGGGGAGAATGGCAGCATGCATGCAGGCATGGTGCTGGAGCAGTAGCTGAGAGCTCACATCTTATCCACAGGTTGGAGGTAGAGTGATAGAGCTAACTGGGAATGGTGAGGGCTTTTAAAACATCAAAACCCACTCTGAGGGATACACCTCCTCCAACACAGCTATATCTCTTGATTCTACCCAAACAGTTCCACCAATTGGGCACTGAGCAGTCAAACATATGAGCTTATGGGTTCCATTCTCATTCAAACCATCACAATGAAAAATACCTAGCCTGAGTTCCTTGAGTGCCTATCACATGTTTGCTATTAGAGGAGACTCATTCGGCTCTTCTGAGTGAATTAAAGACTTGGATTTGGAATGGTGATAACTGGTCTTGGAACACTATCCTTTGTTCATTGCTGGCTTCCATAAGCTGGCGGTGACTTTGCTAGTGTGTGTCATGGTTTGCTGGCTGCATTCAAGCACAAATGGTGACTGTAGAATCGAGGTTGTATTTGCCTGAATGTGTCCTGGGCTGTGTGGGGGATCAAAGTTAGCATGACTAATTCCTTAGCCAATAGCATCAGAGTGCCTTCAAAGATATTTCTACCTTGCAAAGGTTGGGAAAGAGCATAGACAAGAGTCAAAGCCTGGATGTAGGAAATATTGTATAAGTTGTTCCGAATTTAGCTATCTATTTACAATATCACAAATGGTTCTAATTTAGCACCAACCCTGTGCCCAAAGAGAATGATAATGATCAGTATTACAAATTGTGGGAAGTAGAAAAGGCCTTGGAAAATAACTTGGTTCTTTTTTTTT
>LZPO01088298.1:0-12497 GCA_001675575.1 Neotoma lepida | reverse complement strand
TGAATTGTAATGTCCAACCCATTTTTCATCTGCTCATACTTTTAACTCGATGGAAAACTTTCTTTCTTGATATATCCATAGAACTAAGGACATATCGTGGAAGATAATCTGAGTACCTGCTAGCTGGTCTGACTCTACCTGTGGTGTATGTGAGAAATAATAGCTGCTATTCCCTGTTCTTCTATCAGGGCCTAAGGTTAAAAACATCTGTATTTGTAGTACAAATCTCTAAGTGGCTTCTGTTGAGACAGCTCCAGAGAATAAAATANCAAAATACGCAACTTTGCCTTTTCATTTCCACCAGAATTCAATTTCTTTGCAAGGACAGCTTCTGTGTCCACTGAAGATGCCCTATTTTCTATCCAGTCTCCTTGAGTCATGGAGTACTTGTTGTATTTCATTACCAGCTCTCTATGGTTATATGGGTTCATTTAAGTGTAGTCTCATGTTCCNTGTTTTATGAAATAACAGTTTCATCAAACAATGCTCCATTTCATTTTCCTTTCCTCTTATAGTGCCTGTGGTCCTTTCTTGGCATACAACAACATTGATGTCAGAGTTTGGGAAATGAATTCTCAGTAACAGTAACAAGAGGAATCATTGTTTTAGCTGAGTACACAAAGNCTTAACTCCAAATATCAGCACAAAATGTACTTGTTTCCACTTGAACTTTTCACAAAATTCAATGTACACTTTTAATCTACCCAGTTCTCAGTTATATTATTTTTATATCATGCTTAAGTAAATAATTCTGTTATTCTCTGAACACCCCATTTCTTTAGAGATCAGAATATGTACAGGAAATTTATTGAGAAATAAAAATCATGAAAAACACATTATCAGGGTTAGCATCAAAGAATCAGTTCTTATCCGGCACCAGGCTATTCCAGCTGCCTGTGATTGCAATCATATTAACCTGCAGGTTTTCTTACCTAGCCAGGCCTTACCTACCAGCTGCTCGATGGTATTTGGAGGGATTTTTCTCACTTGAGAGTAGGAAATTATAGATGTCTTTATGTCCATATGTTGTATGGATGTAAATACATGTGAGTTGTGTATAAGTGTTAAATATACACCTCTGTGTCATAGTACACACACACACACACACACACACACACACACACACACACACACATTTGGCCCTTAATATCCATGAATTCCATATTCCTGATTCAACAACCTCAGATCAATGATATGCTGAGGAGGTCTGGATTGAGTAAGTACAGACGTCTTTTGTATCACTCCCTAAGATTATAGCACAACTATTTATGTAGCAGTCACACCAGGATTGTTATTATAAGGTGACCTAGAAACATTTTAACTATACAGGTGGATTCATGTAGGATGTATGTAAGTACTGTGGAAGATTTGGGTATCNGCAAGCATCCTAAAGCTAATGCTTGGTTCTATGGTGAGAGATGACCGTATACATGTAGTTTGGGGTATTGACTTTGTCGCTANATTGAAAAATTAGCCCCTCAGGTATAGAGGAAGGGTAGAGAAAGGACCCCAGAAGCAAGCAGCAGCATCTGGGTGTCTCCAATTGTGTGTGATGAGAGTATTTTACCTGGAGTTCTGGTACTATCAGGTACTGTATTCTGTTCCAGCCTTATACATCATAGCTCTTTAAATACGTTCCAGCATGTATGGTTGATGTCTGTCATTCCTACACTTGCAGGGCAGAGGCATCATAAGTTTAAAGCCTGGCTGACCNATATAATGAATTTCATGTAAGCCTATATAGCACGATATTGTCTAAATCCAAAAACAACTAAGCAAACAAACAACCTACAAAATAAACACATAAATAAAAAAGGCAAAACAAAATGCACAACCCCCACCGACTAAAACCCATGTCTGCACTAGGACTTCAAGGTTCGGTTGCAGACTATAGGTAAATCTCTCTCAAACACAGACCTGTAATAACAGTATTGTNGACTCAAACTTGAATTGTCTCCCCAGGATGGACCATTATAAGAAGGGCTACTGCTTCCTTCATGACATTTTTCTGATTTCTTGTTTTCTGTACTGCAGTCTGATTCACCAACAGCTCTTAGAAAGTCTTTCAATTACTGCAATATACTTCTTAAAACTGGTGAAATTCAACTAAAAAAAAAAGAGTTGGTCACTTTAGATGTGCAAAACCCAGGAGCAGAATTTATTAGAAACTTTCTGGAAGCAGCTATCAGAGGCAAAAGTGCCTGCCAGTCTGTGGAGTTATGTACGGTGCTCTCTTTGCTTTTTAACAGGAAACTGCAAGGCAACTACAATCATTTTTTTCCCATTTGAGCTTCTTCTGTTGTAATCATCTTCCATTACAGTGACAACTTCACAGCAGAAACTTGGTTTGATTTTTTTTTTTAGACTCTTCAAAATGATATCATTAAAAACTCCTCTGAAGGGATGATATGAAGCCATAGAAATTTATGAGACTCAGTCTGGCTCTAGGCCCTTTGCCCCTCACTCAGGGTAGGTTGAAATCAGCCCACAGAATCGATAGTTATTATAACAGGTGGACAGGCCAACAAGACAAGGGATTTCATAAGGTTTCTTTCTTGAAGACACTACAACAGAAACAAAATTGTTTGCACCCCACCATGCTCTGGGGGGAATTTCAGAATGTTAGCTGGTTGATGAATACTGCCANAGAGAAAGNCTGGGATGTTCCTAATATGTCATAAAAGGAATTGTGTGTCTGCTTGCCAGGTTTTCTTGTTCTCATTGCAACTGGCATCTACTGCTTTGTATTGGATGCTATGANACTATTTCTGCTTTCTAACTCCTATCTGGGGAAATAGCTTCTTGGGAAAGTATTTAAACAATTTTAAAAGGATTTACTTTTGCTCCAAAATATATGAATTTATGATGAATCAGTGATCACATTTATATACCNTAATCAGCAAGGTCTTTTATATCATATTCTTAAGGTGTTTTCTAATTTTCATTCAAGGAGCTTGCATTCTTTTCATAACAAAAGTATAAATAACTAGGACTTTCAAATTTATGGAAATATATTTTAGATAATTTTTAAATCCTGTAAAATTAATGAATGGAATTAACAGAAATAAAACAATCGCTTATTTTTCCTTAGCTGAGATTAATGGAAACATTATTAAATCATTCATAGCATATCTTAGGGAAAGTTATTTTTATAACATGAGATGCCAAAATCAAATGGAGCTCCAGGAAAGATACACAGAAGTGTCAACAACTCCATAGCATTGCACTAGATCTGTCTGTTAAATTCAGAAAAAAAAAGATATCAAAATATAGAAAGAAGAGACTAATAAAGGGAAATAAAAAAACATAGCTCTATGAAATGAGTATCCAAAAAAATTAAGACTGTGATTGCAATTTATTAACATTTCCTTTGCCTGGTGCTTTAGGCATGTTGGGAGCAGGAACTTAGACTTAATGTTCTTGGTGACTCTAGCTAGTGCCAAGGATCCAGGGTGATGACAACTGACAAGTGAAATCAGAACCACTTCATTGCCATCTCAATGTTTACATGAAGGAAGACAATATACCTGGAAGATGTAACCAAAGTTGACATAGGGTCTCTGATGACCACATGAAAGAAAAGCAAAGATGACTGATTATAAAAACTGTTTACAAATGGAAGTTACAAAATTAAATATCAAATCATAGTCTCTGAAATCTTTTAAATGGGCAATTCACCACTACTCAATATAATAAAAAAGTCTTGTTGTCTCCGTGGTTATCCGTTCCTTCTTTCACTGTGTGATGAAACATCCATAATTAAGAAGCTCATAACGGCCTTGAACACTGATACGTTCTTCTCCTTTGTATCTAGTCTTGACCATAATTAAATTCTCAGAGACATGTGGAAAATGAACTCTACAACTCCTAGGCCATGTTGTTTTGAATCAACATTGTCCCAGGTATACCTTAGGTCAGTACATCTACTTTGCACACAGATGCCNGTGAGTAGAGATTCTTTACCTATAGTTTGCAACAGAATTGCTTGAGAGCTTTCGGACAGTTTCACCCTGAAACATTCCCCACGAGCTCATGTTTTAAATCCTAGATCACCAGTTAGTGTCTCTCTTTGCAGAGGCTGTAGAAACTTTAGGAGGGGGACGTGGCTGGTAGAGTGAGGCACTTAGAGCATGTCATTTAAGGTTAGATGGCTCTACTTAGTTCTTGCCATGCTGTCTAGGTCTGCCACCAGGTAAATGGCCTCCAGTACCAATGACTGAACCTCTTTCCCTCCCTCCCAATTTTGGTGCCCTATAACCCTCTGAAATTATGAGACAAAACATCTTTTTTNCTCTCTTTCAAGATATCTTTGTCAGGTAGTGTGGTCTTACTAACGCATAAGGAAATAATACAGAAAATTGGTATCTGAGAAGAGAAATTACTTCTGTGATAAAACTTATAACCAAGTTTACAGTACAAGGCATGAGTTCCCTCCTGTGCAGAGATCCCAAAATCCTGTCAGAAAGTGGTTGATGAAACCCCTAAGAGTCATGCCTGTATTGTACTAGTGGACACATCCTGCTTGGCATATTGGCAGTACAGAANGCAAGGTCCACAGCTGAGCGAGACTGTTAATTTTTTATCCAACAGCAGCTGACAGNATGCTTTTTGGCNCTATGAAACCTACCTAGCCGGAGGGAAGTATCCATCTCAGTTCCAGATTTTACAGAGATTTTTAAGGAAGTCCTTGGAGGCCAGGCAATGAGCAGTAGGATAACTTTCCCTAAGGAAAATCTCTGGAAAGATGATGAAAGAGACTGCAAGAAAATGCCCAAGTTGAAATAGAGATCCTGAGATGTTTTGATGCCAGGAATATGAAATATCTGCTGATGAAAGCTTCATGCACCAATTGGAGCCAGCTTGTGAGAGAGAAAGGCAAACTGAAAGGCCATAGGAGTGGTACTAGCAAGCCAAATGAGCTGTACAGAGTAACTCTAAGTGTGGATGCTGGACACTGAGCCATGGGATTTATTAGTTTTCCTGCTGGGTTTCAAGTCTTGCTTTGGTCCAATCTTCCCTTGCTGTGTTTTGATTATTCCCTTTTGAAATGCAATTGCTTACTTCATGTCACTATACATTGGAAGAATGGAACTTTCCTCTTAAATTTATAAGGACTCATTGTAATAATTTGCCTTGAATCTAAGAAGAGACTTCGAACTTTGAACTTTTGATCAGTGTGGGGCTAGTAAAAATGATTGGATTTTTTACATTGGGTTGGATGCATTTAGCTTTCTAAGATGACCATGAGCCTTTGAAGGACAGGGGTGGAGTGTCATGACTTGAATCTTAGNGGCCCCACCAGCTTATGTTTTGAATGACTTTCTAGCTGGTGGCACTTATTTGAGGGAGCTTTGGAAACTTTAGGAGGAGGTGACTGGCTGCAAGACGTGGCACGAGGAGTGGGCCTTTGGAGGTCCACGTCACCCTTAGTGTCTGCAGCACTCTCCTTCCTGTTCCACAGCCATGTGAAGAAACTTCCATTCCATTGCCCACCACCACCACATACAGGCCCATTTTTTCATGTCTTCCCCACCAAGATAGACTGAAACATGAAACTGTGAGCCCAAATAAATCTTCACTTGCTTAAGTCATCTCTGTCTTGTGTGGTAGTCATTACAACATAGAAGTAACTGATACAAACTTGGTAACTGAGCCTCATAGATACAGTGAATGTAGTAGGTACACCTTGAAGAGCCAAAGAGGATAACAAATCAATTGAGTTACAGTAATAAACATTTCTTAAGCCCTTACTACATTCCAGAAGTGTTCTAGGAGTTTATCAGATGTCATAGCATTTGACCCTTTGTTATTAGAAACACTGGTAGCACAATGTGGTGAAATAACTTGTTTTTGATTATACAATAGGGTACGGCAAAAGTGCTTGGTGTTTGAATACAGAATTTGACATTTTAGAGTAGTCTGTGCTCTGAAAACATTCTCTGACTTGGAGATAATATAGCCTGAGAATGACAATGTGTGAATCCATTCCTGTACAAAGGTTGCTGGGACATAGTTCCCTTCAAAAAAATTTCAAGATTGTTAAACCTAATTTAATTACAATTTCAATTCCTGAAACATTTAGTTTTCTAAACATTAGTGATTTTAATCATACTCTTCTAAAAAGCTTTGATCTCTTCTTTGGGTCACTTAAAAGGAAATTAATTGTTTTTAATACTTGAAGGGAATATTGTAAATATCAGCTCATAGGTGCTCTTGAGGGGGTCAGCACTGGTCAGCACTGGTCAGCACTGGTCAGCACTGGTCTGCAGACTCAGCAGTCTGTCCTAGCTCTTGGTATTTTTATTCTTATTGTTCATGGAAATTCTGGAAAATGAAAGCTAAAACTATACAACAAATACCAACAATAGCATATTTATAATAATATGCACATTCTTGTATATTCTTATTACTCGTAATTTCCAGAATTTGCCCTCTGATTTTCAGTGTGATGGAGGACAACCCTGAGAGAAGGAGAGAATGTGAAAACTTTCCTCTGTTCCACAGGGTAACGTCTTATGTCACAAACATCCTTCCTGAGAGAATACCAAAGAGAGTTGAAGGAGGCAGTTCCAAAAAGTGCCTGTCTGTCTGTCCATCTGTCTATCTATATCTTAAATACTACTCTAGGAAAAAGAATTTTCCACTGTAAAAAAGTTTACAGTTTGAGAAACAGTAACACAACTTAATCAAATGGTAGCACACACTTGGAAAACTAATTCACCTACTTAGAAGTGCCAGGCCTGGCCTGAAGATGTGATATGGGGGAAAGCAAAGTGAAAGTTTGCCACGGCGGCACTGCAGAGAATTTCTCTTTGGAGAAGTGAGTTACCTGAATTAATGAGCTGGGCTGACTAGTTGACTAGTTCACAGCCTTTCCTCTATGAAAACTCCTCAGAAAATTCCTCAAAGCTTTCTGCTTACCCTCTGACGTGCAGACTAAAGCTCATTTTATTAAAAGTCTCTTCCACCTTCTAATGAAAGAGACTAGTTTCATTTATTTCTATCAGTGAATCCCTAGCACATAGCAAAGATAACTGCCGGAGAATAGGTAGGAGATAAATGGCTAAGGAGCAATCCGAGTTTGTGATGGTGTTCATGTGAGTTCTTATTACAGAAATGCAAACAATTAAGCAAGAAATGCATTGGGGAATGATATATGTAAACCTGCTGTTGGGAGCTGTACAGCAGCTTGTAGATTTCACTCCTCATTTGTTCATTTCCCTGTCAGCACTGAGGACTTCACAAGACGCTATCTAGACTTGTGGGGCTCATCGACCTAATTAACTTCAAGCAAAGATGAAACCTATGGAATGTAGAAGGATATTCGGTATGCAGCTCCTATCTCAAGACAATGTGTTCTGACCTTAGATTTAGGGCGGGGGTCATGATCTGAAATGCTTACATCAGGTGCCTATCTCAAGGGGCAAGCTGTTTCAGTTCACACCGATACCCAGGGAAAGCACGCCCATCGACACCAGGTGGGAATGAGACTCTAGGCCTTCCGGTGAGCTTCTGAGATAATGCTGCTGCCTAGACAGGAGTTCTTGGAACCTAAAAGTCCAAGTTCAACACCAGCTTTGCCAACAGCCAGTTGTCTGATCCTAAAAATTAGGTTACTAATCTTCTCTAAGCCTTAGTTTCCTCACTTGAGAAGCTCAAGTGGTGAGAATTAAGTATATCAGATAATTTTGTAGAAGACTAAATATTAGATGATAGTCTGTCAGAGCACTTCATTATTGTAAGCCATTATCATCATTTATGAGAAGTCAGGAGGCTACATGTGCATTTGAAATATTACAAATTCCAAATGTGGGTATTGATCTAAAAAATTATTGTGTCAACTAAACAGATCAATGTGGCCCAAAGACCTTGTTTGTGACTTCTTCATCAAGCTTGCTTGAGATTCTGTGACTTTCATTGGTTTAAAATCCCAGTAGCCACTGCTCATGATTATTGATTTGCTTATCTGGTATATTCACTTTCTACTTGCATAAAGAACTTTTAATGGCTTACATGAAAAGGCATAGTCTCAGTGTAAATAGTAAGACAATTTAAAAAACACAAGGACAATTTAGCATGAAGCCATATAGAAAGAGTAAATGCTACAAAATAGCAAAGCTCAGGAAGCCTACAAACACTACAAAGTAGAATGAAACCAGGACTTGCTCAGGTCGTGTTTCTCAGCAGCTAGAAGAGAACAAAGGAGATTTGTTTTCAAATTTGAACTCTAGAATTTCTAAAAGAAATATTTGCATAACAGATTTTTTGGCAATTTAATAGAGCATGTTAAGTGATAAATTCTATTGGAAAAGTTGAAGATATATATATATATATATATATATATATATATATATATATATCCACAGCTTTTAGTTTTTAGTAATCCTTTAGGATCAAGTCCTAAAAAGGCAATTTCAAGAGGCAGGGCATGGAGAGGGTACCGGTTCTGGGTGCTTCTTGTCTGAAGTTTTTTTGTGAAGATCAAAATGAGATGAAGCTTGGAAAATCTCGTGAAAACACTTGTTAGTATACATTTAGATTACCTGTTCCCCAGGACAACGATACCTACTATTGCTTCATATGGAAATCCTATAGCTGTTATTGCTATCTTAGGCATTGACTGAAGGCAGATCCATTAACTTTGGGCCCATTCAAATTTGGAACAGAAATCTACATCTCTGTATCGAAAATAGATGACTAGCATCTTAGCCTTCCCATATACAAGGACAGCTACCAAGTTTGTTCTTCTGCTAGAGAAACACCACTCTTCCTTTCGAATGGCTGGAACAGGTCTACATACTGAATGACCCACACAGTTGGAAGAGCTGTAAACTGTACTCTGATTAACGTCCTTGTGAACATACTTCTTGTTTTTCTCCAAAGAATGTAAGTTCCCAAGGGCAATAATTATTGACTGTAAATCATGTCTAGGCCATGAACAGTGACTAGTACAGACTTTGCTTCTCATAGCTATTCGCTGAGTTCATGTCCAGACGTTTTGGTTACTACAGAGCTTAATGCATGAATGTTTTTTATTTTTTTTCAACAAAAATTTTAGTTTGGACTATTTTTCCATTTCATAGTTTCTGCTGGACATAATTGATAAACATGTTCATTTAATATTAGAGACAAGCTACCTAACAATGTTTTTCTGAAGTATATCTTGCCACTTTTGAGTAATCATTGTAGTATCTCTCCTAAGATTTAGCTTCTTATTCCATTAAGAACATAATTACTAAACAAATCAGCAAATTAAATGAATAAGTATTGTTGAATGTATTAAGTTTTTTTTTCTACTAAATTCATTCATCCATTAATCCTCCACTTATGTATTGCAAATTGTACTGGTCTGTACAAGTCTGTACAAATCTGTCCAGGGTGCTATAAGGTATTGAAGGCACAGTCATGAACCCCTGGTACTTTCCCTCAAGGAGCACCCATAACCATGGTGATTACAGTGGACTTTGTCTACACCAGGTGCTCTTCTAGGTGTTTGGGTATATTGACTATCTTACTCTGCCAGCAGCTACCCATAGCTTACTCCTATGTCCATTTGGCTTTGCTTTAGTATGCCCAGTACAGTGTGGGGCATACTAAAATTTAGACATTAAACCAAAACCTCTTATGGCTGGAGGAGGGAAGACCAGTTGGGAAGCATCAAACACATCTGCCGAGGAGAGTCCTCCCCAAAGCCCATAAATTATTTGGCTTCTTCACATTAAAGAGAACATTCGTAAGGAGTTCAATTACCTCACTGGTTGGTATGTATGGACTTTGTCTATCAGTGCGTAAATTTCTAAAGTTAGCTAAGTGGCTGTGGACAGTTTTTGTGTTTAAGAACAAATATTCTTTATTACCACTGCAATGAGTTATGCTGTCACCTGAAAAATCAAAGTGTAGCTACATCCTTTTACATCTTTACTTGTTTTCTATAGGTCTTGGTTTGACCAAATGAAATAGTACATTGCACTGACAGAATTTACTTCAAAGGACAAGAGTAATTAACCTTATGAAGAAAACACTTTAAGTTGTACACGGGTTAAACGCTGCCTGCATTTCCCATGGCGGTGAGACTTTCTAAGCTATCACTGGGGGACCTAAAAACAAAATCATGTAACTGAAAGCAGAATACTATACTTGACATTTATGTCAGTGTGTTTATTATGACCTAAATAACCCTATACAAATGCAGATCAAACAGTGTTGAAGACAGAGAGTGACTGAGGTACATATAGTCATAGTTTAGTTTTCTCTGACTTCTCTGTTACATCACAAGAAAGTTCTCTTGCTTCTCTAGCATACAATGCCAGGACAGGTTAAAGACAGAAGATGAGAATACAGCAGAAGGAGGCATCTACTTATTAGAAATTAGCTAAGTCTGTCAGAGAGGCATCTCTTACATGAACATTCACAAAGCTGATATTAACTAATGATTTTTCAGAATTTAAGAGTGATGATTCAAATATCAGATCTGCTGATTTGTATAGTAATTTTTGTTCTTACTGAAATGTGAAGGTAGATCTCGGAAAAGATACTGAGGTGAATATTCTATAATGGCAAGACATTTTTCAAAGAAGCATCTTTGTATTTCCTGTCTGACATATTAAATGAATCTGTTTATTGATTACATCCAGCAGAAACTGTAAAATGGAATATGTTCCAGGGAGATATTGAGGTCACGGAAATAAGCAGTCCTTGCCACACAGGGAGGAGCTGAGGAATCGCTCCCTTTTCCCACTGCTTTTAGGAACAGGCTTTGTGTTTTAAAGAATTCTCACCAACAAGGAGAGTTCAGGAGGAGAGAATGAATGTGCTAGACACACACTTGTGATGGCTTGGGGAGGCGGGGTGGGCTCATCAGCCCTGCTAGGCTGCTTTGTGTAGCTTGATATGGTGATGTGCTCAGACATGCTACATCAAAGCACGCCAGAGCCAACAGTGAGAGTTCAAAAGCAAAAAGGCTTCAGAGGGATCAGAAGAGAGCATCTTGGTGGAAAGCTTCCTGGTGTTTTAATTTCTTATAACATTTTACTTTGGGGCACTTTGTGGAATCTAACTATGGTTGAAGTTAAGTGCTTGTGTGTACTTCTATAATTTTTTCTAACGAATGTACTATGGGAAATTCTTGCAAAATTGATTTAGTATTTGGATTTTCTTACCTATGTGTCTAAGACATTCAAATCTTTTTACTGGAACAAATCACTGAGCTTCTTCTTGCTTCTGTGGGGGAATGAGAGCAGGGGGGTGTCCATAGCTGCTAGATAACTCTGGTTCTTAAGTGAATGACCACAGCTGGATGGATGCTCCAAGAGATGTTATGAAAGTAGGTTAGGACAAGAAATATAGGGCCTTATTAAAATTTCAAGGAAGATTGAGACAGGCATGATTTAATGAATGGTGTTGGAGTTGGGCCAGGTCAATGGTGTTAAAACTCACTCACAGAAACAGATAAATGGAAGATCCTGGCCACTGTTCAAACTCCCACCCCAAGGCTCAGAAAACAATTCTCTTCAAAACCTTTTGATGCTGTTCCAGAATATTTGTTTCATAGGTGACTCAAAGTAAATGTTGCCCTCAATTTAATCACTCTAGGCCCTGTAAAACCTAGTTGTTAGGTAACAAATTGGGCCACTTTATTTGCTTATTTTTCTAGTTATTAAATCATTGAAGTAATGAAGACATCTACATCATAAAATGAGATTGTTGTATATGGAAAAAAATGAAGCAAACTTTCCCATGAAAAAATATATGCAGATGAGGTAATAGTTCTGAGGCTGACCTTGGCATTCGTAGTTACAGAATTGGGTTCTAGTCACCACCAGGGCACATCTTTTTTGTTAAAACATTATGCTTTTGCAAAGGCGGAAGACACAAATAACTCTACTAATCGTCACACTTCACAAGAGTGAAGAGCAGGCTTACAGTTACATTTCCATCTTGTAGAACTTACTCAAACTTCTCATTCTAGGCTTTATAAAAATAACAAAAGAAAACAGAAACAAATAACATGCTCTAGCACTCTCTGAATGGCTTTACTGTGTGAGCTTAGAAAATCACTTCCCAGAATAAATCTCCCTTTCACTGGTTATTAGAGAATAGAATGTCATTGTCTATGTGCATAGTTTCCTTGGTGCTACCCCCAGGACCCTGCGTTAGTCAGTTTTCCTCTCACTGTAACAAATACCTTACATGACCGACTTACAAAGAGGAGAATTTCTCCCCCTCTGTTCTGATGCTCCTGCCCATAATTGCTGGTCCTATGATGATACATCATAACTGGAGCATGTGGCCAAACATACCACTTCCTTTATGGGCAGGAAGAAGAAAAGTGTCCAGTGTACCCATTCNAAATGACTGGAAGATCTCCTAATACCTGCCACCTCCCCTTAGGGTTTCTACCACTCCAGGCCCTGCTAGGGACCAAATCTCCAGCACATGTGTGGCAGATTAGAGGGCTCCACATTTCCTTGTGTCACTGTGATGGGAATTAGGCATTA
>LZPO01088297.1:13984-29707 GCA_001675575.1 Neotoma lepida | reverse complement strand
GCCTATCAGACAATCTGGTGGAAATACTTCCTAGGTTACCTTTTCTTGGGTGAGTCTAGTTTGTGTCAAGTTGACAAAAACTAACCAGAAAAATTGGTTACTTATCAACTTGGCACAGAAACACATCACTATTAAACCATAGTCTTCTCAGATCTCACATTAGTATCATAATATCAAACATGGTGGAACTTTTTGACTCACACAGTCTTTTAAAAATCCCAACACTTTAAAAGTTCAAAGTTTCTTAACTGGGCTTCTGTAAGATCCTAATAAGTTACATACTTCACTTCAAAATGAAAGAGCAAAGACATGAAATCAATCAGATCAAAGCAAAACCCGGATCCAACAGTACATATAGCTCAGTGTGCTGTGTCTGAGACTTACTCAAAGGACTTGGAAGTCCCACCTCTCCAGTTCTGCCACCGGCAGCATATTTAATATGTCTTAGAGGCTGGCTCTACTGCACCCTGTCACTGCCCTTGGTGGTCGTTCCATGGACCTGACATTGCCAATATGCTAGAGTCTCTACTGCAACTGAGGTTACACCTTCACTGATGGTCTCCTGGGCTCTTTTCAGAGACCCTGACCCTGTCACATGATAGCCAAGCTTTAGCCTCTCTCCATAATGTCTTAGGTCCTGTAGCTTTCATGCCACCAAGACTGATACCACATGGGAGACTCTTACATATTATGAGATCCATTTTTTCCCTACACTAGACCACAGCTTCTCTGTGTTGGCCCTGAGGAAATACTTCCCAGAAGATTTCACCTCAGTCATGCTTGTTTCTTATCAATCATATCTGATTNTCAGATGACCAGAAATGATTGTTCCAATAAGCAGAGGTTTCAAGTCCACAGACTTTTAATTTAAAACATGAGTGGTCCATACAGGGTCTTTGCTTCTCTATGAAACTTTACAAGCCAAGCCCATATCATCTCAACATTTCTATCTTCCAAGATCACATAACAGCTCACTAAGCTCTGTGCACACAGAAATCCTTCCAAAATCCTCTAAAAACTACTTGGTTATGTCCTTTACAGTAATGCCCCACATCCAGAACAAATTTCTGTTTTCATTTGCTTTCTGTTGCTGTGATAAAGAATAGTGTGGGGAGGAAAGTGTTTAAGGTTAGGGTTTACACTCAAGGGAAGCCAGGGCAAGATATCATAAAGAACCAAACCAAAGTAGAAGCCATGGAGNAGTGCTGCTTACTGGCTTTCTCCCCATGGCTTGTTCATCCTGCTCTGATATCACACAGGACCACTAGCCCATGAGTGGCACCACCCACAAATGCCTGGGCCTTCCCACATCAATCATTAATCAGGAAATCCATCACAGACTTGCCCACAGATCAGCCTGATGAACACAGTTGCCCATTGGAGGTCCCTTTTCCCAAGTGACACTAGTTTGTATCAAACTCACAATAGCTAATCAGCAGGGCACCCTACTGTGTACCCTTTGTCAAATGCTGTCAGGTCTTCGTACTTCATCTTCCATAAGCATTTACAAGGAAAGAAATATATTCACTGCAGAACAGATGAACTAACACATATGTGAGGTTATTATTTTCAGTGTGATTAGTAATTAAAATCTCTGAGAATTAAACCTCAAATTTTCTGGATTGTAATGCTTATCTCTTTACCCAGTCTTAGCTGGTACATGACCCAAAAATGCCAGATGTAAGAGAGGGATCCACCTTACCTCTGATGAGACATTAATGAGACAATGTCTGGTTTTATTAAATGTTATACATTATTTATAAACCATCCATTCTGGAAACTAAAATATAGACATTTTCATATTATAAGCATCAATACTACATGAGATTAGCCTGGGGGTCACCTGGAGGGACCTAGGGGACCATCTCATGTCCCAGAATAATTTGTGCACAGTTGCTGCAAATGACACCCATTGGTGGTATGTGACTACTTTTTCTTTGGGGGAAGAANATCCGTTTAAAAAAGTTTATTCTCACAATCTTCCTTTGTTCCCCTGCCCTATAAAATAGAGCTTTGCCTATCATGAATATGTTAAATAAAAGTGATGACTTTAAGGTAGCCAAAATAAACATGATTTCACTCAGAATAATGCAGTGAAGAGCTGTGCAAAATTATTTTGACATAAGAAGAAACCTTATTCCTTCAGCTTCTGACTGTGTAAAATATACTTGGAGATGACTTTATTGTTGTGTACATTGACAGCATCACATCAAAAACACATTCCCTCTTTGAGATTGAGAAGGCCACACCAGACAGTCCCAAGATGCTTTGCCTGTGGTGAGTGACACTGGAAAGTGTGCTGCTGTTCTCAGATGTTCTACAAACCTCACAGAAGGAATTCACATCTCAAATAACACAATTAAAGCCCTAGTCACTCACTTAAGAACATTCTGTAGCCCTCTTTTTTTAATGACAGTAAGAAGTATTTAGTGTTCTAACCATGTCCATCATGTGACTTCAGCTGCCCTTTGTGTCTTGGGTTGAGCTGTGACTCCTAAATTCACGTTCTGAGGTCTGATCAGAGTTTGACCTTGTCTGGGAGTGGAGTCTTCAAACAGCAATCCAATCAATGAGGACCTTAAGGTAAGTTTTGATCAAAATGATTGATACGTATTTAGGTATGCAGGCAGACCCAAACACAGGTAAGATCATTGAATAGAAAGGCAGGGGGTCCAGTCTGGGTCCAGCCAAGGAATGCTTAATCCTATCATCACAACAGGGAAGCCCAGAAGGATACCTGGGGCAGACTATCCTCACAGTCTGAGAGGAACCAGTCATGTCCTGCCCTTGTTTATGGTTTCTGGTTTCCAGAACTTGAGACAAAGGATAGGTTTGGTGTAAACCCATTTGTGGGAGGTTTTCCTGCCTAAGGTCTCACATACCAATCCCTTCATGCTACCATGGGCTCACATACATCCATCTTCACTTCTCCACAGACTATCCACACACCTCATTCTTTGAAACCTTTCAGTATTGCTTAAAACAACAGGTGGATACTCAATAGCATGCCCACCAGCTTTTCTCTTCTTTTGGGATGGCCAGGGAGCCATGACCTGAGGGCTGGTGTTTACCTCAGAGGAAGACAGTCATGGTGGTTTCATGTCGCTCCTCTTTGCCCTTGGGTTTGAAATGGTCACCATGCTGCACCTCAGCCTTTTCATATGTTGACCTCTTTAGAAAACTGCAATAGCAATAATGTCTGCAACTGCAATAGCTGCTTCTTATAACTGCTTTACCATATTTAATGACCAAGTTTAACCTTTGCCTTAGACATGCCAGCCACATGCTTCCATCTACAGAGCTGAGGAATACTGGACACAAGGTCAAGAATGGCACAGGTTGGCATTGGTGCCCCATCCAGCTCCCCCTTACACTATCTCTATGAGGTGGACTTACAGCTTGGCCAGATCTGTGCCTCAGAAGGGTTCTGTCTATACATGCAGTCAGGGATAGTGACCATGGGACAATGGCCATGTGTTGAGGATTTCAGCATTTGTGCAGAAAGACTCTTCTTAGCAGCCCATTAAAATGGTAACAACAGAGCCTGTCCACCAATCTTGGACTCCTCAACCTGAGGCAGCCATGTTGAGACACAGTTGCTCAGTGCATACTTGTGTTTGGAATATGAAAATATTGCAGGGCCTGCAGAGAGTGTGCCTCATAGCTCTTGACTTCACTAACATGCAGCCCACTACATAGACTTTCTCAGATTTCAACAGTTCAAGGGCCCCCTCTAATATCAATAATTCCAGAGCCTCCCCCTTGCCCTGACATAGCACGCACCACATCTGAAAAGACCCATATTGCCAGCTGTACAGCAGACAGAGTTTAAATACCACACATGGGCTATCACTTAGGTAAAACACGAAAACTGTCTATTAATCTTTTGGAAGGGACAGGGTCGTGATTTGAATGCAGTTCTACTGCTTTTGAATTTGAAAACTCTAGAAAATAGAGACATTTATGACTGGGTCCATGAGCTCTCTGTGTTGTTTTTCTTTCTTTTTAGCAAAGTCTGGAAAATTGTTTATGAAGCAATTTGAGCACTGATTAGTAAAACTACTCATGTTTTCTTCCTGTGAGTTGCTCAAAGTCTGTATTTTATAGCATGTCTTTAAAGAGGTTGCATGGAATCCATCTTCTCATTGTATGGTCACTTGGCTGAGGCTCGCCGGAGAGATGGATGCTAATTTTACTAGTTTGCTCAGTCAAGAGTGGTTGAATTATTATTTTTGTGCTGTGTAAACTTCTTTCTGGAAACTAAATAAAATGATGTTTAGAGAGCTTACAAAACAACTTTGAGGGACAACTGAGAGTAAATAGCTAATCAGGAAACAAGCTTAACTCAGTAGCTACCAGCTAGCCCAACATCCTGATCTTTGTTCCCGAAAACATTAACAAATTGAAGGCACTCTTTGGAGAAACAGTTGGCCCCAGGATTGGATCAGGAACTTCTGAGATGAGGTTGGAGTGCCATACTGTGTTTCGAATCAAGAAAATGTTGAAAAATAAAATCTCAGAACTTTCATGATGAGGTTAAGTCACGGGGGCACAGTGACCAGCTGATGCAGCTTTGAGGAGCCACCCTGGGGGACAGCACAGGAAGGAATTATAACACAAGCTACACCAGGCGGTGGTGGCGCACGCCTTTAATTCCAGCACTAGGGAGGCAGAGGCAGGTGGATCTCTGTGAGTTCGAGGCCAGCCTGGGCTACTGAGTGAGTTCTGGGAAAGGCGCCAAAGCTACACAGAGAAACCCTGTCTCGAAAAACAAACAAACAAAAAAACAAAAACAAAAACAAAATAACACTAGCTACATCAAACAGGAGAGAGTCCATGCCAATATGAAGAATGATCACACACGTTAAGTGGGAGGAAGATGAAAGCCCAGAATTCCAAAAGAAAGAAGATAAGACACAGTCCCCCCATTCCATGGGTGCTGCCAACCTGGATATGCACNGCAACATCATTGGCTGTGTAACACTGAGATGGTGTTGGTCACATAACCTGGGAAGAAGTAACACATCAATATTGTTGGCTCATTCAAAGGCGTAGTGGCACCATTGCAATCAACAATAGGAGAGCTGGGTATGTGCCGTGGTCATAATTTTTATGCATTACTAAAATTAATCTATAATCAAAAGGTTAATAATTAGATATAAAGAAGACTAGTCTCTTCAAGGTTCAGATATTAACTACCATGTTGTCTCTTCCACCCCATCATCCAGTTAACTTTAATGATGGGAATGGATCTCAAAAAGCCCACAGTGGCTCAGGTGTGGATGCCTGATGTCCAGATGATGGCACCACTGGTGGGACGGACTTTGGGAGGTCAGCTTCAGTGGAAGGAAAAGTCACTAGTGTGTGACCCTCAGATACACTAAGGACCCCAACCCCTTCTTTCTCTGTCCTCAAAGTCACCAGGCGATTAGCAGCTTTACTCTACTGTGTCCTGTTGNTGCACTGCACTGCCTCACTGTAGGACCAAGGCAATGGGGCTGAGAAAACCTGCATTGAGATCTCTGCAACCCTGAGCCAGGATAAACCTCTCTCCATTTAATTTGATCACTTCAGGCATTTTACAACAGCCATGAAGCACATTACAACAGCACATTACTATACTTTATTGATTGATTGATTGATTGATGTTTGTTTTTTTGAGACAGGGCTTCTCTGTGTAATCTCTTGCTGTCCTGGAACTNACTCTGTAGACCAGGCTGGCCTCCAACTCAGAGATCCAGCTGCCTCTGCCTCCTGAGAGCTGGGATTAAGAGCATGCATCACCACCACTTGGTTATATTTGTCTTTAAATGGCTGACTTGGGGGTCAGGAAGCTATTTACACTTTCTCTCTTCAGAACATCCCTCTCCTGTGTGAAGGGTCAGCAGCTCAGAGACACGTTGTGAGCCTGTACTGGGCTGAACCACATAGGTTATTTTTTAGTTATTGTTCTTGCTTTAGCATAAACACATGTTTTCTAAATGGAATTACAGAGCCCCCGGGTAGATTCTAAATAGGAGAGAACAATGTTTGTTTCCAAAGTAGTTGAATTACAAAAATGTTTACAACTCCTGTCTTGACAATGCTACACAAAGACAAGAAAAAGTAAATGGTAGATTTTTCGAAAATCTTGCCTTTTATATAAAACTCTGAGAATTCTAGAAACTGGTTCGTTCTTGGAAGTGATCATTCTGCTTCATTAGAAAGTAGCTTCTTGTTTGGTTTAGTGTCTGAGCTGTGACAGGTGGTGGCAGTGTGCCTCCCACAGTCCCATCAAGGCAGGTGACCTTACAGCACCAATTCCTGCCAACCTGTCCTACATATTCCCCTATGCGGCATCACAGCGCTTGTGTGAGGCTGGGGTGTGGCTCTTCCTAGAGTCCTGCCCTCCTGCCCCTGCCTGGGAGCTGGGATACTCCAGTGGACCTCCTTGCTGTGCTTCAGTCTCAGGATTAACAGGTAGGTATATTCTCATTGTACAAAACACTCGATTTCATCATGGTGTTTTCACACGCAGGTGTCGTGTATTTTACTCACTCATTTCCCATTACTCTCTCCCTACAAGCTCCTCCTGGCTCCTTTCTTCTTCACAAATTGTCTTCCTTCTAGTGTCTTGGGATATATACATTAACATAGTCATGTATACATAATTGGGTATATGTATATATATGTATATATATGCATGTTAATCTAGGTTCTATATGTAAGTAAAGATAGATTTGTCTTAATTCAGGCAACATAATGATCTCTAATTCTATCCATGTTCCTACAAATGATGTCATTTCCTTTGTTTTAAAGACACGTTTTTTTTTTTGTTGTGTACATACAGACTCAGTCCCTACTATTGTTGTTCTAAAAGAACCAGTGGTTTGGACCGATCTCCTGGCTCAGGATCCTTGCAGACTGTGCACTTTTAGGGTGGGCAGTGTGCTTTACACTCTGTTTTAAACCCAAGGACATCAGCAAATATTTGTGGAACCCCAGCATATAATTGCAGAAGTCCACCACATGGGGCACAATCATGTTCTTTCTTCAGACACCAAGATGATTTCTTGGTTTTGAAAATAAGTCAGACTCAAAAGTCTATGACTGTGGTGCAAGGACCACACACCTCCAAAGGCTGTGAAACCCAGCAGAAGGGGGCTGGTTGGCTTCTGGGGGAGCTGTGGAATTTAGCTCATTTGGAAGTGAAAAAAAACATGCCCAGACCAAGTGACCACTCATGGCAGCCTAGCAAGGGAAAGAGAGGCTGTAAGCTTCTTCCAACATGGTTGCTGCCATCAATCTATGCCAAGGTGCCCCCCAACCCTTCTGAGAGCTGGACCACATCTTCCCTACTTAAGCCTCCCAGTGACTGCATATCTTCTCCCCATACTTCTGATACCCCAATGACTGTTTACCACACTGCTTTGGGAGGCCGTTAAAGCAGAAGTCCATGGCCATCATGATTCGTTCTGTTAAGCACAGGTCTGGTGTCATTTAGTATCCATAGTGACCCTGTGCAATAGACACTAGAGCCATAATGACATACTGAGAATGTGTGACTAGAGAATTCAGGGGATGACCCCAGGTACCGTCTTGGGAGAGGCCTCACACAGGCTCATTGATGAGGGCTTCATCTTTAGTCCCCGTACATCCTCCAATCACTTAGTAAAACAGCTCATGCACTTGTACATTTTTCAATCCCAAATTTAATCCTGGAGGCCAAGATTCTCTTTCAAAGGACTTTCAACCTAGTAGAAAAGTCAACGTGTGAACCATTATCTGATGAGTAGAACATGGAGTCATGTCATCTCTCTTGATAGTTGTCACTCGATCCTGGGTTTCTGGCGCCCGAGAAAGCTAGGATTGATGGTGGCCAAGGGCCTGAGAGGTGAGCTGATGAGCCATGCAGGGATGCAGGAGCAGGAAGTGCTCTTGCTGGGTGATCACAGGGAGAAAAAATTTACGGTTTCATGTTTAAATTCATAATTCTCAGTTGGGTTTCTTTAATTCTCTGGAGGGAAAAAATGCAGCATGAACACCCACAGGCCAGTCAGTTCAGATACTTTGATAGGCCACAGAAAAAAGAGAATTCCAAGGACGAGACAGTGAGGAAAAGACTGTATTCTCAGTTGTCTGCAATGCTAAAGTCTGCCTTTTGAAATTAGTTACCTCTGAGGAGAGTTTATCAGAATAAAAATCTCCGATGCAATATTTTTCATCTCTGGAGTTAAAGTGGCCGTAGATAACACTGAAAACAGCCAGCTTGCCTCTTAGAGCTCTTTAAAGAGAGTTATTCTGATTGTAACAAAAACACCCATAAATCTATGCACATATATATTGATTGTGGCTTCCCCTTAAAAATGGCTCTGTCCTAGTAAGTTGGCATATTTCATAAACAAACCAACAAATTATTGATCTGTGGTACATTCTAAAAGTCCCATGAAGAATCTGGGTTGCATTTAAGTTCATATTGCACCTAAGGGCTGAGGAACTCAGAAATGAAAAACAGACTCCTAAAAAGAAGCATGGAATGTCTTCCGCTGTCGCTTCCACNCCTTCCTTTCCTCTCATTGGGAGTCAGCCTGTGTCCATCACGCCCCACAGTGTGTCGGCTGATGACATCAGTACTGCGATGCACTTCCTGAAAAGCTTCCGTACTTAAATTCCTCATGCCCTGAATTTAATAATTGCTTTGTGAAAGCCATTGTCTAGAATTTCCNTTGTTTAGACAAATTATGTGTAAATCTACACATTGTTGGGGTGTGTTCTATGAAAACCTCACCGAAGAAACAGATTTGAAAACCAAACCATTTTTTTTAATAGCTTAGTCTCAGAGGGACATTGCTGCCACCTATTTTGTTAATAAGATTAAATTGGTAACCAATATATGATCTCTTGACCCCCCCCCACAAAAGAGAAGGCTGCACTGTTCTTTCATGGGTTGTCTTTCTTCTTTGATGTGAGTAAGGTGGGCTGTGTCATAGACTATGAGATATTAGGTTCATTAGCTGGAAATAGTGTAGCTAGTACATAAGGAGCCACGGTGCTTTAGCTGAAAGCATTTGTAATCGTGGAAAGCCCAGAACAGTGTTACTATTTTGTAAGTGCATTTTAATCTCTATTCCAGCACTTGGGACTGGGAGTTCAAAGCTCACGGAGGCAACAAATATAAAGATAGACAGACAGACAAACAGACAGACAGACAGACAGACAGAGATAGAGATATTTGTGAAGAATAGTATGGAGATAAACACTTTAAAAAATGCATCTCCTGTATGATGCAGCTGTCACTTCGCAGTGTAGAGCTGAAGGGACTAAAGTTAGCATGCTACAGTACCACAGGTGCCTGGAAGCATCCCTTCACAGTACTTAAGAGATGGAGCCAGCCTCGGGATTCATCAGCAGATGCATGAAAATGCAGTATTCACAAAGTGTCCTTTATTCACAGAACATGGATATAGAACATTGGTTGTTACAAGTTGGGAAAGATGTGCTGAGTGTGGGCAGGGAGAGAGAGGCTGGATTTGGTAGGGCAGGCCATGCACGTGCCTGGAAATGCCCCCACTGACCCCCATCGTGATGGCGAATCTTCAGTGCCCATCTGACTGGATTGTGAAAACCGAGGAGACGGCTAGGCACAGCTCAGGCTGTGTCTGTGAGAGTATTCCCAGAAAGAACGAACTGAGAGAGGAAGGGTTACTCTGCATGTGGGCAGCACCATCCCGTGGACTGGGCGTCTGGACGGAGCAAAAAGTGGAAAAAGGAGAAAGTCAATGAGTGGTACTCGGAGGACTGGGCTGATGAAGAATGTAAGCCGTGAAAACAACGGACNAAGAAAGAGGTGGGTGGGAAGATTGCCCCATGGAGAAAGCACTTACCATGAATGGTTCAGACCAGAGCTCAGATTCCCAAGAATGCACAAAAAGTTACAAGCTTGACAGTCACCTGTAACTCCTGCACTGGGCAGGGGGTGGAGACGGATGATTCTTGAGTCAAGATGGCTAGCTAGAGTAGCTGGAATTGGTGACCTCTGGACTCAGCAAGAAACTCTACCTCAGTAAATACAGTAGTAAGTGAGCATTGAAGATGCNCGATGNAAACTTGAGGCCTCCGCATATTTAAAGTGTATTCACAGGAGCATGCACCTGCACACACATTTGCACCCCCACACGTCCAGGTATGCATAGATACTTGCATGCAGACTACACCTGTGCAGATACAGAACATGAAAATGAAAAAGAGACGAGTGTGGTAGTCANACTGTGAGTTCCTACTCCTGGGGCAGAATGANGCTGGGGGTGAGGGCATCTCCAGCATTCTCTGCTTCCTGCTACTACTGGAACCTGAAGGTCATGACCTCCCCCTCCTCACTGCACCCTCTCAGGCACCAGTNAGCCTCAGAGCCAGTGCTGACAGCAAACATTCACAGGACACTAAACTGGATACTCTGGCTTCAGACCTGAGCTATGACCTGCACTTCCACCTTCTGCTTTGCTGGGTAAGTGTGGAGGCTCACAGCATGTANCAACAGGGGCACTTACCCACAGAACCCAAAGTGAGAGAAAATGAAGTCAGCTAGGGCTTCTGGGGTTCTGATAATGACTTCTTGGTGTGATGTTTTGCAGTAGGCAGTGTTTTTACCAGCTTCAAGCTTGTTATTCTTTTCCCAGCTANATGAGCATTGAATCAGCAGATATCACCCTCCGAGGAAGGTTCTCTGACTTGAGAAGAGTGGCNCCCAGCCCCGAGGGCAGGCCCNGAATGGTCTTTCCAGTAATTCTAATTTATCTTACCTGATCTCACTCTGCCTGTTTTCCTCTGCAAGGTCTCATAGTATTAGCTTTCGGGCCAAGAGAAGGTTTAATCTTGCAATGTGCTTGCAGCTCTCCAAGGAGAAAGTGTCCCACAACAGGGATCAGTAAGGCCCTTTACAATCTCTCTCTACGTGGACAAAATGTGGACAAGGGGAGATTAATTGGGCATAATGTTGAACCAGAGGTGGAAATATGAGGTCTGAAATGATCTCAGAGGCCCTCAAGACTGACCTAAATGTGTCCTCTGTGTTTTCCCTGCTCAGTGCAGCCTTGGAAAGTGCCTTCCTTTGTGATGGATGTCACCAGCCTGTACATCCTCCTAGCCTGCTGTCTGCCTCTTCTGTACTCTCTGTCAAGTACCTGTGGACACATAGCCTCTACTTCCTCCCCTGCNGTGCATCTTTATATCCAGGGTCTTTTTGCCAGTTTTCAGCACAGGGTCATTGAACATGATTTGGCTGTGTGTCTCTAAAGCAATGCTAGTCCCTGGAAAGTGGAAAAAACAATCCAAGGTATGGGTGAAGGAGGCATGCGATGCTTTCTAGTCTACTTTATGCCCATGACTGTCCAGCATGTTAGTGTATAACACCATTTCATCCACTATTCAGTTGCATATTGCAGGGGGAGGATGGTCCAGCCGTTATCCATTTGCTTAATATGCAGGTTTTTAAATCCTCAGTATAAGGTGATTCTAGGGACTGACTTACTGAGTACAATGTGGCTCATTGATCCACAGTGCCAACTTCACCTTGAATGGAGTAGTGAGAAATAATTAGGATAGGGCTCATCCCTGCATTATTCTTGGAATTCTTAGCATCAGTGAGGTTTGACTCTGGGATTACCACTAAACTTAATGTGAGGTTTCCCTGAACCCTAGTGCATTTTCTTAGTATCTCAGGAGGATCAGACAGAATAGAAGGGATAATTTAAATTTGGGGAAACATTGCACGGGTTGGTGAAACCCAGGACAAACATTCCATGTTCTCTCTCATATGTGAACCTTAGTGTCTACTTCTGATATTGTGCATTTATGTGGAGGTCAGTGTGTATAGGTGCAAAACTAGAATCGATTCCAAGAGAGGATGAATAAAGGGGGCTTTGGGGGGTGGATACTGGGAAATGGATGGTATGAAAGAGGGAACACTGAGGTGGAAGGGCTTAAGTCGGGAGGGGGACAGGGAGATGGGAGAGAATGAGGCAGCAAGGAGAGTTTACCTCAAAAACCCAAGAAGCTTGCTTCTCTGTGAAGAAATAATAAAACACTGTTTCAAAATGAACTAAATTCAGAATTCTTGATAAACTGACCAAGTTACCACCAAAGCATTTGTGTAGACACTGGAGAGCAATCGGGGCCATCATAGTCATCGCTCCCTTGATTAGAACTATGCNAACCTGTGAGTGAGAAAATAACTGTAGGAGTCAAATCCCACTGCTCCTGGGGACATCCTCTGAATAAAGTGAAGGGATTAAATGGGGCTGTGCAAACAATATGTAAAAATGCACTTCTGCATCAAGTTAATTCCAAATAAATTAGAACGTTAGCAACATTTGGAAGCTGCGGACACTGCGATCCTGCCGGAGTCGCTGCACATGCCAGGAGCTGTTCCAGGGCCCAGTCAATTCATTTGTTTTTCTTCTTGATGCCAACACAGNAGCAAAGCCTTAAAGACATATTTAGCAATTAAAAAATGTTATCCATTTCTTGGCCAGAAAAGGACAGGCTAATTCACAGAAGGCAGGCCTTCTGTGAGACCCTGAAGTTCAAGGTCTTGTCACCCTGTTTCCTTTGCCATCAACAGCCTCCTTTATCTCTGGTGGTGCCTGTGTCTTTAGTCAAGCTTTGTATTTCCATTTAAAAGGCCAATATGTGCTAATAAAAATAAAATCCCATCTGTAAGAAAAGAAATCCGTGTTCAAAGTCTCAAGACTGCTGAATATTTCCACAGCCAGAAATCAGACGAGTGTTCCCCGTCTTCACATCTGACCCTTCCCTTCAGTCACCGCCAGCAAAGCTTGAACGAAGGAAGGAGGTTGTGAATGGTCTCCTGTCCAATTGGCAGTTCATCAAAGGTCGAATTTTCTCATTGCTCAGATTTCAGCCTAGCACAGGAAGCTGCCCTCTGGGGTGTTCCACTCGTTTATTCAATTGTGTTGAAATGACTATGGTGGGAAGTCTCAGCCTGGTGAAGCTGACTGTCTATCCAGAGTGTAAACCTTGCTTTAAGGATCGCATAGCTTTCCTTGCTGTGTAGAATGTGCCTAGTTGCTGGGTGCTAGCAGGCTTCGTCTTAGCTAGAGTCTGATGTCTTGATCTCAAGACACAACAGCAAATCCCTTCCCAGATTCTGAGTGGCCTTGCCTGTCTCCATCTTGGAATTTATGCCCACAGATACTCCGTACTTGAACTTACAACACATGAGATTTGTCTTACATGTGGGTTGATTTTCCTTAAAAAGAAAGAAAGAAAGAAAGAAAGAAAGAAAGAAAGAAAGAAAGAAAGAAAGAAAGAAAGAAAGAAAGGAAGGAAAGAAGGAAGGAAAGAAGGAAGAAAAGAAAAACAGTTTACCCAGTAAACTCATCATCTGCCCCATTGCAACCCACATGGATATCATTGTTGTCATTTGTTCCATGACCTTTTACAAAGCCTGCAGATATCTCAGAGGCAGCGGAGCTCACACCCTCTCTTGATAACATACAGCATTTTCTGTATTCTCACATTTATTTGTTTCAGAAACATGTGCTGTGTGTGTGCTAACCTGCAGCTCGTAGAGCATGTGCTGTGTGTGTGCTAACCTGCAGCTCGTGGAGCAGCAGACAACAAAGGTAGTACTATGCATGCATTGTAAGACCTGACTTGGAAGCTGGGATGCATCCCTCCGCACAACCTCTTAAGTGATCACAGGTACCCTCCTAAGTTTAAGGAGCATATAAAATAGAAAGCATCTCTGAGGGAGAGCAGTAAGTGTCAGTAAGGAAGAAGCAGACACATGGCTGTAGCCACTTGTGGTAAAAACCATACATGTGCAGAATTGTCAAATGGGAAGTAAGCCAGAGTTTCCTTCAAGACTGTTCATGACGTAGATGATATGCAAAATGTGTGTATGCCTCAAGTGTAAAAAAAAAACAACTTCTTTAATTTAGAGATGGTCAAAAGAAGAGAAAAATGTGGTGGCAAGGGACTGCCATCTCGGCTATCTAAACAGCTATGGCAAGGTCAGGCCTGCCTGGGTTACAGAGTGAGTTCAAAGCTAGCCCAGACAACTGAGGGAGCTCGTGTCTCCAGATAAAAGATAACAATGTGGTTCAGTCGTAGAGAGAGCACTTGCAGAGTATAGCAAGGCCCTAGGTTCAATCATATCACAGCAAATGGTGGGTGTGTCTTACAAATATCAGAACTAGAAAATGCCTAGGAATACGGACTTCATGAGTATTGAAATAGAGGACAAAGAGCAAAGCCACACAACTGAAAGATGGCATGGCCAAAGATCACACAGGATCTGCACCAAAAAAGAATTAATCATATACAAATTAAAATGCAACCAAGAAATTGAAATTAGTTAGAGAGCAAGCTATACTGTGGAAGGCTGAGATGGTAGTGTGCACTTCAGGTCATAAAACACCTACTGCAAAGACAGAGTAAGTTCTGGAAGATTCAGAATTAAGAACATGGGGTGAGGTTCTGGTTTCTTTATAGAACTCACAATAAATTACAAAGACACTATACAATCATAAAACTATGCACAACAATTTCCTCTAAAGAGGAAGTTTTGGCCTTGAAGATAAGAAACCCTGATGAAATACTCATAAAAAGGGGGAGAAATTTGTGATCTAGTTCACATAGGCTGGCTGTGGGGTTTGTCTAATGGTTTTGTTACTTAGTTATAATTCAATGATCAATAATCTCAGAAACATGACAAGTCATAGAATGGACAGAAATGTGCCTGTTAGAAGGAACAGGAAAGAGAGCAAGTTTGTGAGCCAAAGATTCTGTCGAGAGGGAGATTGGAGCAGCTGGTGATGGGAGCCGTGAGGGGTGCAGCGTGTGAGCACAGACTAACAAAATCTCTTCACACCAAGCAGCAGTAAACCAGGGTTAGCAGCAGGCCCTTCACTGAGTGTCCTAAAAACTAACTCATTCAGTCATCAGCAGTGGAGAGACCAACGTGAAGAGGCTTTGTCAACCTCTTGGGAACCGTGGTACTTTCCACTGTTGTCTAGTTCCCCCAGTGCCAGAGGCCAGTGTACCTTAAGAAACCAGAGAAGAGGGGCAATATAAACCTAGAGAAATTTTAAAAAAAGGACTCAATAAAGACACACACTGAATTCCGTTCTATCAAAAACAAATTAAAGATACTCAAGTTTTCTAGTGTAGAATTTACTAAACTATAGAACAAATCCAAGGAAATTATGAGATGTATCTAATGATGCCAACTGCAGAATTAAGAGCAACAGAAAAGAATGTAAGAAAAAAAAATCATGAGTTTCCTGTAACTGATTTAAGTGCCCTTATTAAATGCTGATGAAGGGAAGCTAACCGGACATAGATTTAATATCAGTGTTTTCACACAGTCTCAGACACGCCGTAACGCAGCACCATCTGTCAGAAGACAGAAACTTCAGCAGCAGTTACTGGAGCTCTTCTGAATTGCCGCTGGAGCAGCAGGGGAGATGGCATAGAGAGAACTGGGAGTGGAGGGAGACAGGAATGGGCTCCGAGATACTCAGGAATGATCATAAAATCATAGTAATAGTAGGCTTGGGTAGGCTCAATATAATATTATCTACTACCTCTGTGATTAAAGTTTTTCAGACTTTAAACATGTTTTCTCATTGATAAATATGAGAATAAACACTGTCTTATCAAGGAAACACTCAATGATTTACTTTAATGTTTGAATTCCCTTGTGGGTCCATATATATATAT
>LZPO01088295.1:2293-16265 GCA_001675575.1 Neotoma lepida | reverse complement strand
TACAAAGTTCAATACACTGAGGTCATACCTCTACTTAAATCTGCTCTTGGTAACAATTACAGGAGTATCTTAAAGAGTAAACATTTATGTTCAATCAAGGTTTATTTGAAAGTATTTGGTTTGTGCTCAAGCTTTATCTAAATATTACACAGCAGTTAAAAGTTTCAGAATGGTGTAACTGACTTTCTGGGTGTTCCATAGCCATACTTGGAAGCCTATACTAATATCTCAGAAGTATTAGAAGAGACAATATNTCCNCTTTCCCTTCAAAGTCAACTATGTCCCAGGTAACTAATGATGTCTCTCAAAATATTTTACAGCTATGACAAGTCACCTTTCCCCTTGTTCTGGGAGGCCATGGAGATCTCATTACTGATTAGTAAACTCTAGCAAGTGTCCAGTCTACAAAAAAGTGGAGGTATCCTCCAGTCAACATGGAGGACAAATTCCCTAATGTGTCCAACAAGACTGTGGTGGTTTGAGTAAGAATGGCCCATATATATATTTGAATGCTTAGTCATCAGAGAGTGGCATTATTTGAAAAGCATTAGAAAGTATGGCCTAGTTGGATGAAATGTGTCACTAGGGGTGGGCTTTGAGATTTCAAAACCCTACACTGGGCCCAGAGTTCTTCTTTCCTACTGCCTGTGGATTCAGATGTAGTGCTCTCTGCTGCTTCTCTAGCACCATGTCTGACTGCGTGTCACCATGCTCCTGTCATGATGATAATAGACTAAACCTCTGAAACTATAAGCAAGCCCCAATTAAATGCTTTCTTTTCTAAGAATTGTCATGGTCATGGTGTCTCTTCAAGGCAATAGAACACATGACTAAGACAAAAACATTATTTATCTTCATACAGATGGAACAATTGATAGAAGGAAGAAGACTAATGGAGACAGCACAGAGACAGAGACAGAGACAGAGAGACACAGAGAGGCCAAGTGGCCCCTGAGAGTAAATCCTCAATTGTAAAAATCTTTCATTGTAAAAACAAAAAATTAAAGAAAGGAAGGAAAGAGGAAAGAAAGAAAGGAAGAAAGAAAGAAAGAAAGAAAGAAAGAAAGAAAGAAAGAAAGAAAGGAAGGAAATGGTTAATTTTAGACATCTGAAGGGTCTCAAACACAACAGGAAAATATAACCAAAGATCTAAATGAATAGTATGTACACTAACAGTCCAAGGGATCACATTTCCTGGATCTTAGACTTAAACCCATATGAGATATTAGATATTGCTTCTCATTAATGATTTTCCTCTTGATAAAGACAATGCTGCCCAGATGTAGGACTTCAGACCTGGCTCAATAAAATACTGCAATACCTTACCTGCAACCAAGAGAGACAGGTCCACTATTGTTTTAATATAAAAATTAAATAATAGTTAAATTTCTTCTTTCTCTCCATCTCTAGAAGCATTCTGGAAAGGATCTCACATTGCTTCAATAACCATCAAAATGCCTTATATCAGTTCCTGGGTTAATTACTCTCAGGTCCAGCCTTGTAGACTACAAGAAAGATAAGAAGACCCAGAATATGGATGCTCCAGTGATATCATCAAGAGATTCCAATGGACTGTGATCTGAACATTTAAAAAATAGCCTCCATTTTAGCTTCTGGGCAGTGCATAGGACTTTTAATGCTAATAACTCTTGCCTTTATTCCTCTGTCATGTCTTTTTTCAGGTATCAGTTAGTGACTTCTTTTCTTNCCTACATATGACATTTATGCAAGTAAAAGTGTGGATACACTTTTAGGGATTTTTGTATTTGCCCTTTGAAGGGATAATCCAACTGCCACACTTAAAACCTCTGTTCAGATAGAGGAAGCCAGATTGGTTGTCATCCNAATTCCATAAAAGCAGTTAGGGTTACTTCTCCAGAAGGGAGAATGATGATGACAGGAAGTAAAATCTGCCTGTACAGTAAAGGGTAAACAACCCCAAAGAAAAGTAACCAGTTTTAAAGTCATCANGCAGTTTCCAAGTTTGTGACCACTAATGAATAAAATAAACATATGTATGAACATAATTTTACTGATTTTTTGTTGTTATTTTTGTTATAAAAATAAGAAAACACAGGACAAAATAAAACTAGTGGGGTATTAGACATTGAGAAACTAATATGTCAGTATTTGGTTTGGTGGAAGTAGTTGCAATTCTCAGTGAGTCCTCACAGTGCTCATTGGATATTTTGGTATTAGTTTTACTCTTATGCTTCATTGTTGAAAATCTGGATATTTTGGTACTAGTTTTACTCTTATGCTTCATTGTTGAAAACCATTGCTCACAGATGTAGATGCTGCCAAAATCCATGACAAGAATAACCTATGATTAAGAAGTGAGNGATATGTTTCTATGGGGAGATGGGACCTATGGATGTCCAGTAAAGGGACAAGATCAAATATTTCTTTAAGATAAATGACAGATTACATATCAATACATTCCATTAAAAAATTATCAGGTAACATGTTATGTCAACTGAAAATCTGATCACAAATACACCAAAATATTATCCCCTAAAACTCTTAAAATTAGCTTTCAAAATCATGTATAATTTGAAAAACAAAGCTGCACTAGTATTTCCAGAAATGTGTTCAATCAACTTGTTGAAGTGTATATTTGACTTAATGTGAGATAGTAATAATTTTAGTTTAATTTATGCTACTGTTATGATCTGAAACACTGTATTGATAAGTTGGCTTTCANCATGAAGACACACCTTTAACTCATTTAAATAAGAGGTTAAATCCATTAAAAATACTAAATCCATAAGCTTTTAATGATCATTTCTGGTATACCATCAGTAACTATACCAGATATATTAGCACTGGACAAAGAAAATTATTTTAACACATTTTACTTGCTTCATATGGATCTCTAGATCNAGCAGTTGTTAATGGGTTTGTCATCAGTTCCTTTAATAAAAATAAAAACTGAGCTGTATTTGTACTATCAGAGCTGTCAAACTCCACCAAAGCAAAGCATTTAAAATGAGACATCCCGTTCTCTGAAGTCCTATGTTGGGCCACCACAGAGATGGATAGAACTGCTTAATGAAGCTCAAGATTGGATGAGTGTGTATTTTGATGTTGCTTTGCCCAGCGTCTTCCCCTCTATCAACTCTCAATACTACTGAATTGTTTATTTTCTTTTCTTTCCTACACTCCCTTGTGGTTCATAACATACTAAAGGAACAGCAGTTCTCTGTACTTTAGGCATCTCCCCACTAATTAATGTTACTCATCGAATTTCTGATTTACCATAGAGATGGACATTTTAAAATTTCATTATTATAATCAATAGATGAGATGAATCTACTTCCGAGAAAGGAAGCTTTTAAAGATTCAGAAAATGTAGGTCCAGAAGCTATGCTTGAACAAATTAAGTTATGAGGAGACACCTTAAGATATCATTTTCAAGCAGCTGTCATTATTAGAAATTCATTTAGTTTCAATTGAACTCAGTACCTTTGCCCTGTAATGATGTTTGCTTCACTGATATTCCAAGCCATCTTCAATGGGTTTATATTTCTTCAGAGATAGAGAGAGAGAAAGATTTTTGGGTAGATCCTTGCCTAGTTCCTTTACACCAACACAAACTCTTCTGAGATGGTAGTCTGCTGCCCCAGTGTCAGTACTAGTCAACAGTGTTTTTCAATTGATGAACGTTTAGGTGCTTGGCAGTTATTTTTCTTTGAAATTTTAAATACNGATATGCTTAGATGGTATGCTGTTTGACAATCCTACTGAGGTAGGAGTAACTCTTAGGTGGCACTAGTTTATTAATGCACTCTATCTGTTATACACCCCTTGTCAGAAGTCCCAGAGAGAACAAGCAGTCTTTAATAATTTTAGATGAGTATATGAGTGAATAATAACCCAAATAATAAAATGTGTCTTTCTAAGGAATGGCTTGGATGTGAGGTTAGTGAGAAGAAAATTTGCTAAATGTCAGGGTGAAATGAGACACTGAAATTTGACTCACTCTTGTTGAGGGAGGAAATTCCCATGGTTTGCTTTTATAACTAAGTTAGCTTTAAATTCAATTGAAATTTCTAATTGGCAGACCTAATTTTGTTAGCCAACCCCCTTCATTTTACTGGAATGAGGGAGATACTTAAAATCAATACATACTTCATACTTATTATATTGTGGGCACTGTAGCAGGAACTGGGGATATTGTAATAATGATTCTCTGAGGTTCTTCAATACAGTGCATCTTACTTCTCCTGCATGGCTATCCAGTACTATTTGGGAAACAAGGCATTCCATCATGTCATCACATTTTACTATTTAATCTTCAACTTGTNTTTCCTGTTTGGTGCAGCTTGGTTCTTGGTTCAGGACACAGTATTAGTTACTTTCCCTGTTGCTGTGATACAACAGCCTGGCAATGACAATTTAATAGATAAAAGGTTTGTGCTGGATCATAGCTTGAGGTTANAATACACCATAGTGGAGGAGTTGGGGCTGCAGGAGCTTGAGGCAGCTCATGGAGTCCAGAACCCAAGCTGAGTGAGAGGTGCTGCCCAATTAATTAGGTCTTTCCACTTTAATTAACCTAATAAAGAAGGTCCCTCATAGATAGGCTAGAGGCTACCTAATCTAGATAACCCCACACAGGTGTGTTGGAGGCTTGTCTCCCAGGTGATTTGAGATCTAGTCAGCTTGATGATTANATTTAATGAGTTCTGCAAGCCATCAATGAGAAAATGAAGTGGCCAAGTTCTGCTCAGTCTACTGTGTCTGGATGCTGTTCAATTTCACAGCTTAGCTTTTTATAATACTCATATATCTAAATTTGAAGAAATAATATCTCAGATATATACACTTTTGAGATAATTATAACCCTGTAATTCCATTAGAAGTACCATGGATGTAAAGGAGAGTTAGAAGGACACAGGAAAACAGCGAAAGTGAAAGTTAATTCCCTGAGATGGTAGCTTCTCAGTGCCAGAAGACTTGGAGAAAAATGGCAGACAGAATTTGGGGGGGGTGTATCTTAATGTGGCAGTTAGAGGAAGAGGAAGGCCTCTGTTTCTCTAAAATGTACCTGAGCTAGAATCCACTTAGTAGACTCCCAGCCTTAGGCCTTCTCGAATGAAGAGATAAAGGGGAGAAAGGGCATAAAGGATTACTCATCCAAACAAACACAGGAACTGTTGTTCACTGGACACATACTAGCATGCTTAAATGAAGGTAAATTGTCTTAATTTTGGTTGCATACCTAGGAAAATTAGCAGCTCTTATTCTTACCTTCCAAAATAGGAATGAGTTCCCTTAGCTCAAACTGTTAAAGATTTCAAAGGGCGGCAGAATGTCTCTTTCTCCTGCAAAGGAGAGATAGTGGGGATCAATTTTATCCTCATTCCTAATAAAATAGAAAAAGGGGAAAACCCAGAAACAAAATCATAGTTTTCAAGGACAGTGGCCACTGAGGGACAAGAAACAGAGAGGGTGAATGCTGCAATGGTCCCTACTGGCTGCCTTGGGGAATTCTAGCTGGCAGGACAATAAAGGGGCTTGGAGTATAGGTGAATTTGTGAGCACTGAAGATAGTGGAGTTCAGAATGATGGTGTGCTGCAGAGTAAGAATGTGGTTTTGCCCTGGCCTCCCTTATCACTGAAGCTTCTGACTGAGAACTGATAGTCACAAATACACAGGTGTGATAGAGGCCAGGGAAAGAACCACCCAAAATGGCTTGAGGTAACAATGTCTGACCACAGGGCTGGGAATTAAATCTATATTCAACAGCTACAAATTCTTGTCNGCTAGAATTAGGATAGCTCATTCNGAAGGCCCTTACTTCAGAAATGGGAAGTGATCGACCCAATAATAACCACTCTTCTGATGCCACATTAAAAATTTTAAAAGTAAGACCCCCAAAGTTACCTAAAGAGAGAAGCCATCATGCACTATGTAAAGGGACAGATTATACTTATGGTTGGGGAGAATGTCAGGAACTGGAAATCTCATGTATCACTGACAGGCATGTAACATGTTATGGCCACTCTGAAGACCTGGCAGTTTGTTATATGGTTGAATTATGGCTGTGACATTCTTCTACCAGTTTGCTTCTGAGTACTTTCTGAGAGAAAGGAAAGCAGTATCTGCAGTGGTCAACCTTGATTGTTAAAATGATTGGATAGGGAGATCCAGACTAGTCAAGCATGTCTTTTGGTATGTCTTTGAGGATGTTTCCATGGAGAACTAATTAAGGATGAAAAACAGGGCCTGGANGCTGACCTTGCAACACAATAGGCTGGAGACAGACACAGAATAAAATGGAAAGAAAGAGGAATGTGATGGTTTGAAAGAAAATGGCCTCAAAGTGAGTGGCACTATNAGGAGGTATNGTCTTGTGGGAGGAAGTGTGTCACCATGGGGACGGACTTTGATGTCTCNTTTACACAAGCTTCCCTCAGTGCGACACTGAGTCCACTTCCTGTTGCCTGCATGATGAAGAACTCTCAGCTACTTCTCCACCAACATGTCTGCCTGCACACTGTCACCTCCCACCACGATGATAATGGACTGAACTGCTGAACTGTAAGNCACCCCAATTAAATGTTTTCCTTTGTAAGAGTTGGCGTCACTTCACAGCAATAGAAATCCTAACTAAGACAAGGAAGTCTAGGAATTTTGGCATTTTCTCTTTGTTTCCTGACTATCAAGATTGGAGCAGCTCAGTTCTGTCGTAGTTTCCTGCCATGATAAACCTTTGAAATCATGAGTCAAAATAAATCTTTTCTCTGGGGCTAGAGAGATGGCTCAGTGGTTAAAAGCAAACATGACTCTTCCAGAGGACCTGAGTTTGGTTCCCAGAATCCATGTAGGGTGAATCATAGCCACCTGAAACTCCAGCTCCAGGGGATGCAATGCCCTCTTCTAGTCTTCACAGATAACCAAACATATATACACAAATAAAAAATAAATTAAAAAATATTTCCTCCAAGTTTTATTTGGTTATGTGTTAGGGATGGCATTCTGTCACAGTGATTAGAAAACTCACCAAAATAGTAACTTTACAAAGACTTATAAATAAGTGCTCAAACCACATTTATTTATAGAAGACCAAACTAAAAGCAACACAAGTATACAACAGTAAATACATAAACAAATTGTGGTTTTAGTCATGTAATGGAATACTTCACAGTTTTAAGAAAGAATGGATTACTGAATGATGATTAATTTCAAGGCCATTGGCCTTGGATTTGAAGTTACACGATCACTTCTCACTTATCAACGCTAAGCGGATTCTTCAGTTTGCATATGCCATATTATGGTACTCCTTAGCACCCATAATTTTGTAAGATAATCTCATAATAATTTTTCCTATATATATATATATATATGTATGTGTGTGTGTGTGTGTGTGTGTGTGTGTGTGTGTATGTGTGTATGGTAGTTTGGATGAGAAATGTTCCCCATTGGTTCCTGCATTTGGACACTGGGTCCCAGTTGAAGGTGCTCTTTGGAGAATTTATATAAATTTTAGATGTGGAGCCTTCTTGGAAGACATATATCACTGGGTATGCACTTTCAAAATTTATAGATTATCCCACTTCCAGTTCCCTCTCTTTATTTCCTAGATGTGGTTGAGATATGATTGCTCCCCTTCCTGTTCCCGGCACCATATCTTCTCTGCCATTATGTACATCTAGCCCTCTGGCATTATAAACCAAAAGTAAATTCTTTTTAAAACTGATTTTGGTTATGGCATTTCATCAAAGCAACAAAAAAGTAACTAATATAGTGTGGGCATTATCTCTCTCTCTCTCTCTCTCTCTCTCTCTCTCTCTCTCTCTATCATCGATTTATCTTCTATCTATTTATCAGCAATCTATCAAAATTTTAACCTATCATCTGGTCTGTCTATCTCATATTAAATTTGTTTTCTGTATAACTATGTCTTATACACAAGAATCTTATTAAAATATCTATTCCTATTCAGTTTTCAGATGACAACTAAGTACTCACATTTCTATTGAGCAAGAGTTTTTCTGGTGTGAGTTGGCCCATTACATAGTGTGTTTGTGTTGTATTATGAGGATATATAGGAATTTGGATTAGAGTTTTGATTCTGTGACTTACTAACTGCACAGTTCTGGATAAGTCATCTCATATATAAATTGAGAGTGATGGTGCCTACCACATAAGATGTTGTGATGGCTAACTGAAGTATTTCTTAGTATTGCTTAATGAAGAGAGAGTCAGGAGTGTTAGGTGAATATCTATAATCTTGCTACTTTGTAGTGTAAGGAAAGTAGATCAAAAGTTTGAGGTCAGCTTGAGCTACATAAAGATACTCTTGAGAAAGAGAGGGATAGGGGAGAAACAATAAAGAGAGTAGTTTTTAACAGTTTAGAAATTTCTAAATTGTCAGAGATAGTTTTGGAATTTCATCCTTGCAAGTCTCCCTTTCTCCAACTTGTCTGATAAGTTGTTACCTGATTTTTCTATTTCAGTGATAGGCACAATTCACATGGAGATCATTTCACTTATATAGACTATTTTACTGACATGAAAATATTTATAGATAAGACATCCTCTATCAGATAGCTCCAATAGATTGTATGAAGATCTGTCTGCATACAAATTTTAAGTATCTGAAATGAAAAAAAGGGTATCTTAGTAAAATTTTAATAAGAACTATTTTTGAGATATTGAGTTTCATAATTAACCAATCCAACCTATTGACTCACAATTACATCACTATCTCTAGTAGATATTGATGCCCTGTAGTAGTAGTAATAAATGAAATAAATGTCTTCCCCACAACCTCATTGAAAAAGAAGCCTCAGATAAGCCTACCATATGTAAACATTTAATTTTAGACAAACTCAAAACTCAACCCTGGCTCTCAATGCTTTAAGAGTTCCCAATAGCACTTCGTGTGAGTCAGAGGCGATGACTTTAGTGGTCGAACTCATGTAACAAGGGCAGGGTTGAGACTAACTTTTCTGAGAAGCTAGGCCACTGGGGGAGAATCTGGGATGTAGAGTACTGTTCTAGAGCAGAGGCTATTAGGTTCTTAGATTCAGTAGTCTAGTTTAATTTCTATTGCAACGATAAAACACTCTGATTTAAGGCAATTATGGGAAGAAATCTTATTTACTTTGTACTTCCAGGCCTCAGTCCATCACTGATATCAATTAACAATCAGAACAATCCCCCACAGACATGTCCTCTGGCTGATCTGATCTGAGCAATCTCTCCACTGAGACCCCTTTCTCAAATGACTACAGGCTGTGTCAAGTTTGCAATTAAGCTAACTAGGACATCTGGTTTCTTCCAAAAAGGGAAGAAAGATTCTGAAATTTCATGAATTTATCTTTTGGTTGTTTGCTTGGGGCAAATAAACACTTTTCAAAATTTTTATTTTTACTTATATGCATTCCATTTGACCTCTCCATGGACATCCCTAAACCATACTTTAAGTCATTGGGTCCAGATTATTTCTAGAACAGGGACCTTTCCTAATCAACTGGGCCTTTACTCTAATTTAAAGTTCTGAATAGGGGCCATTGATTGACACAGCTTGAATCTGCTCTCTCCTTGCTCTGCTAGTAGCCAAGGGCCTGTCCTTGAAGGAAGAGCAACATTCATGGGCAGAGATCTTGAATGTGATCTCTGTTTTGGTTTTTCCATATAACCTATTAATCATTAACATTAATTTGTAGTCAATTTTTGTTTGTTTGTTTTTTGGGACAGAATTTCTCTGCATTGCTCTTGCTGTCCTGGAACTTACTCTGAAGGCCAGGCTGGCCTCAAACTCAGACAGGTNTGCCTGCCACTGCCTTCTGAGTGTTGGAATTTGTAGTCAATTTAATAAGCANGAATTTTATGTTTTTCATGCATAGTTCATAGGTGTGAATCAGGTCTTTGTAGACAGTAAACCCTTTTATTTGTAACAGGCCCACATCCTTTATCTTAATACTTAGGGTCAAATGACTCTTTTGACTCTAGTTGGGACTGGCCTTGAAATTTCAACAGCACTCTTGCCTCAACCTTGCAAGTGCTGGCACAACAGGTGTGCACCACCATGCCCAGCTCACTGATAATTTTGGATTAGTAATTTTTGAATGTGAGTGTAGAAATAGCTGTGAATTGTGCTACAGGCATCNCTAGCATCCACTGACATATTTGTCCTTGTGCATAGCCTATAATAAATGTCAATGGCATTATTTTTGCAATAATTTAATAGTCCTGTGGTTGTGGGACTTTAGTGTAGTAAGTTCTCATATTAGAAAGAAAATGTGAAGTAATGTGATGAACCCTGTTTCTTTTCTCTTTTCCTTTCCTTCTTTCCTTTCCCTGTGTCTCTCTGTCTCATTCAGTGACTCTGTCTCTCTGTCTCTGTCTGCATATGATACTGAGTATCAAACACAAAGCTTTATACCTGACTGACAGACACTTTTTCATGGAGCTATAACTTGCAGCACGTCTCAGAGTCCCACCTGCCCACTTTTNAATCAGAAGCTGCTCTGACTTACTGGTAAGCTGGTATCCTCCACATCCTCTTCAAATGTATTAANTATAATTAGAGTCTCTTTTCACTGTCTTTTTGTAAATGTATGAGACTCTGGCTTTTAGTGTAAATAGTAGGAGACAGAAGTGCTTAACTGTAGTCTTGTGGGGAGCTTTTACAAGTTCATTTGTTTCCTTCTGGGAGCCACAATGCTGACCTAGGCATTTCAGGGCATGTATGACTTCAGGGATGGCAAGTGTCACATTCTATTTAAATTTGTAATTGTTCCTATACTTAATTGATCAATCCAAGAGAAGAAAGTAATGGTGTGTTTGGACTATGGTGGGACAGTCAGAACAATTTGAGATAAAGGAGTGAAGTTATAATGAATGATGGTTGATTTTATGTGCTCAAAATCTGCTGGGACAGCTGAGAAAAGAAAGGAGCTGACAGATTCCAACATTCTTCACATGTCAGAGTCTTTTCTACTTTCCTGAAAGAACTGATAAAATAACATAAAGTTGCTTCATTGTTTCCCTTGAATNTAGACTTTATTACTTATTACAGACAANGGAATCATTAGTTTAAATATTATGCAAACTACATGTCATTTAAAGCAAGCTCTTGGGCTTGTAATGAACTCCATTGTATTTAAGAGACATTTTCTTGACTGGACANCACAATTAAGTTTGTGAAATAATGTCAAGATCTGCCTAATAGGTCCTCTNTGTTAATAGCCATCTTGACTCCATTAAACTTGCTGGTATGTAAGGGTTACAGCTGAAATGGAGAGAGCAAGGACTGTGTTCACACTCATGCAGAACTCTGGATTTCAGACCAAGTATTTGCCACAGCTCTTAAAAGTAAACAGCCATCAGTGTAGCTCTTGGTAAAGCTAAAGCCATGGAACTTCAATAATTGAAGAGGGATTTGCTGGGACACCTTGGATATCTGCCTTATCATNTTGGAATAGAAACCACTTTCAGTGTAGATTTGGATGGACTAATGTGGTGATATTTTATCTGTGTTCCCCAATAAAATTTATCTGAGGATCGGAGGAAAAACGGGGCAGCCAGCCACTAGTAGTAAAACAATAGTCATGCAAGTTAGCACATGCCCTTAACCCNTTTGGTTCTCTGTGACTCCAAAGTCGCATTGGGAACTANCGGAAGGAGGTATGGCACACGCCTTTAATCCCAGCATCAGCCATAGAGTTCTGGAGGTCCGTGCAGATAGACAGGAAGTGATGTAGCTTGGTGAGGATAGGAAATGAGTTAGCAGAATNGACAGGCATAAAAAGACGGGTTAGACAGGAAGTTGCTCTCTTCGCTTCACTTTGCTCTTTGGAAGTAGCGGCAGCGTTGGTGAGGTGAGGCTAGCTGGTGGCTTGCTCCCAATTCCTCTGATCTCTGTCAGATTTTCACCCCTGTTTTTTGTTCTGTGTGTTTATTAATAAGACTGGTTAGAAATTCGTCTTACAGACTAAAGTTTCTAATGAAAGCCTTTTGGTTTTATCCTGCACAGCCATATGGATACTATGGAAGGTAGGCTAGTTTGTTCACAGACGTGATAAAGCATTCAAAGAATATCTGTCAAAACAAAGGCAGTGTGTTTGAGTATGCAATGCCACCNGAAGTGGTCTTTTCGGACATCNTAGAGTTTGAGTCCCTTTGCCTCTGTCATTTGCTGCAAACTCCAGAGTTCATATATGCCAGGGACTCAGTCCAAGGCCTTCAGCCTTTTTAGCATGCAGTAATTNAATGAAATGCATGTTCAGAGGTGTGATGTTTTAAGCCTCTTTGGTAGCAGGTTTCAAAAGAAAACCAATTTGTGTTCTTCTTCTGATAAAGCTTTGTGTTTCATCAGACTAAACTTAGGGTCTGCGAAATCTTACCATGAAGAAATATTAGCTGGTGAAGGCTGTTTGGTGAACTGATTTATACTCTGAGCAGTATTCAAGGGCCCAGGCTAGCAAGGCTCTGACACATTCCACAGTGCTTGTCCCCATACCTTGGGTGATGACATCTATCTTGCAAATGAGGAAAGAGTTAGTGAAGAATCATGGGGAAAGTTTTAAATGCCAGGACTGAACGCAGAGAAAATCACCTCTTTTCATATCCTTTTGGTCAGGACCCAGTCTCTAGCTATATTAGTAGACTGGGAATATAGTTTGTCCAAATATTGTTTGGCTGTGTGCTCACCATAATAGGTTGGCAAATAAATGACCACTCTGCTGTGTTAGATAGTGTAGAACCAAATGGAATTTATGAGAAGGGGAGTGGCTCCATGTCTGATCTGTGGGACTTAAAGGCTAAGATGGCTCAACTCCTCTAGATTTGCTCTCAAACATTTATTTCTTTCAAGCTGGTTGGATTCTCTATATGTAGCTCTCTTTTGCGAATGTCTCATGACTCTGGCATCTCTAACATCTCGTCGCTTCAACTTAATGGCTTCACACAATGCTCTCTTAGCAATTCCTGCCCTCTCATGATCTTCATGAAGGGACTCCCCTACTACACACTACCTAGTATCATTAACTTTCTGAAACTGTGGGTGAAGACTCTGTGACCCATTTACTCTTGTATGCTTCATANCTGAAGGACACTGACACTGTCAAGTTCAGCTACCTGCTAGTTTTGGACTCTGTCCCCCTTGAGTCACAATAGCTGCTTTAATTCAGTTTCTTTCTNGGAGCAGACAACTCCCTCATGCTCTCTTGCACAAGGAGTCTTTCCCTGAAGGCACCCTTCCCTTAGTTCCAGGGCAGAGCAGGAAGCTTCTCCTATACTGTGATAATCTCCTTAACAGTGACAGTCTCCCTTTCAACACACAGACTGGCTTTAACATTGTGCTTCCTAGTTTTCCTTTTCCATCCAAACTGTACATTTTGTATTCCTTATACCCCACTTTGCTATTTTCATAAGCCTAAGCATTGNTAGTGATAGCTACACCACAGATTCAATGTTATGTAGTATTGAAATCTCCTCTGCCAAAGAAATGAATTCATTACCTTTCAGTATAGCTTCAGGTAAGTTGTTATTACATGAGCAGAAAGCATCCAGATTCTTTGCCAAAATATCACACAACTGGCCTCTAGCCATGTTGCAAATAATGTTCCTTTCTGAAACTTCTTCAGTTGGGCCTCCACCGTATACATTGCTTAAGCTCTTCATATAACATTCAACTACTTTTCTTGTCCAAAATTCTAAAAAATCTTTCAGATACCTTAACAAGGAAGCAAATCAAATCAAACCAAGCAGAACAGAACATGATCAGGTTCTTCACAGTAACAACCCACTCTTTAGCACAAACTTATATGTTAATATTTTTTTTGTCTCTTATAAAACATAATCAAAAGTCACATAAATACTAGTTTATTTATTATACATTTCCAGAAGGAGAATGTATAATGGTAGGGAGGTGTGGTAGTGGGATCTATATCAAGAAGCTGAGTGATCACATTCTCAGTCTACAATCAAAGTAAAGAGAGTCAACTGGAAGTG
>LZPO01088294.1:2262-17591 GCA_001675575.1 Neotoma lepida | reverse complement strand
GACTATGCCAAGCCTGGCCCTGGCCTCTTCCCTGGACCCCTTCGCTTAGGCCAGCTCTGCTTTACTTAATCCTTTAAGTCTCCCAAGGTCTCTCCATTCTTTTCCAGGTCTTTGATTGTCTTGTCCCTCTACCTGGGCACATGGTTCCTTTATGTGTGTGTGACTTTTCTTCTCCTTCTTTCCAGCTTCCCTCCTGGTCTTCCTTCTTTCCCTCCTGCNTCTTCTATAGATATTTTCTTCCCTTCCAATGTAAAGCCTTGTCTATTGTCATCTCACAATAGTACTGTTCATTTTCTACAGGAATCCCACATTTAATTTCNCTCATGTCTTTGCTAGAATGAGAACACATTGGAACTGTCCCTGCTGTTCCAGCAACTCAGATGCTGTTGGCAAGTAGTAGGTACCCAATGGGTAGTTTTGAATGTCCCTTTCAAGAGCAGCACTAATTTCAGAAGTGGGTTGGGGGNGTGCAAAATGTGTAAAAAGCAGATCCAGATCTCAAACACCTACAACANATAAAGAACAATGTAATGTGGTCAAACGTGACTGTCATACAAGATGGGGAGAGAAGAGGTGGTAACCACATACAAGTAAATGCAGACCTAAATATCAGTTNTGAGCCCTGCACATCGGGCAGGGAAAGTGAAAGAGTGCATGGAGTACAATGGGGCNGGGAGAGGCGAGAGGGGTGACGAAGACTGCCGTGATGTAAGTAAAACAGGACTGGTATTTTTTAGTCTAAGTAGCNGAGATAATGCTGGCACAATGGAAAACAAAAACAACTAGATGTAGTGGGCAGCAGTTCCAGCTATGACCTGGAAGCACAACCCCTATTGAGGCTTCCNGTAACTGCCTACCTAGGACCTCCNTCTGGGGCGGGCTNGGGCNGGCTGAGGCNGGNGCCTTTAAGACTGGAGATCCGTCTGGCCCTCTTGGTTCCTGGATCCTGGACGCTGGGTGGTNGACCAAGCAGAGTTCTCCAGAGAACACCGCTGGNCTGCNCCTCACCTCTCCTGGACCCTGTGACCAACCCTTTTACTTGCTGTGAGTTGCCCTAAATCCCTAAATAAACNTCNTAACTATGTGGAGTTGCCTCAATAATTTNCCCCAATAAANTAGCCGAGAAGAGGCGGAACAGAGCAGGCTAGGGAGAGAAGTGGACCAGAATGATGCTGGCAGGGTTCCNCAGTTAAGNCTGAGGTATTGTTGGAGCATTCAGNGAGATATAGCTGGCAAGTGGTGGTTTAAACTATTTCTTATTATATATTTTNCATTACTATNTAAATAAAAATATATGCATAAAGGAAAATTTTTACTATCTCTCTGCCTTCCTTTAATCTACCCTTTGGATGTGTCCCTCCCTATAATGAATTGTNTGTCCAAGTGTTGGTTCAAGGGCNACTCNTGAATTCATACTGTGGGACTTTGTTTCCCGTAGTAGTGNAGCTCCCAACAAGAAACCAGAAGTGNTNTTCTTCTACCCTAGAAGCACTATTAGGCACTGTTTCTGTGCATATTTCCTGTTTATTTATTCAGTTGTTCAGCAANTGTATTGAGCATTTGCTGTATGTCACTGCAAAATAGTGTTATGGAATGATAAAGGACATATGTACGCCCCCTTATTTTGTTAAGTAATGAATTTCAATAGGGCAGCCCAAGAATAAATAATAAATATTTCCCATTTTCAACTTTTCATGTTTTGGTACAGTTATATATATGTAAGTACATAGTTTCTCCTACACCACACCATCCATATACTCTTTACCTCTGATATTTCTAGTAGTTCCTCTCATAAATCAACTCCAATCCCCATTAAGTTCTTGCCTGGAACTTAACACCCTCCACGGGGTGTCTCAAACTGACTTTCTATGCACCTCAAACTTAGNCATCTTTCCCCTTCTTATAGTATTGTTTTAGTTTGGTAGAGACCAAGAATGATCCCAAACAAGGAACTGTTGGATGCCAGGCAAGGAGGTGCAGACAAGTCACTCAACAATGGGAGAGGTTTCTTCTGGGTGATATGCTCAGGGCAACTTGTCTATAGTAGATGGACAATTTTAACAAATCTCATTTTTTTTAACCATGGTATTTCGAAACTTAAACTCCAGAAACTGCTTGATACTTGATAAGTTCTTAAACCAAGTCTATTTCATGCTTCAGTTCAGACACAGAAACAATTGCTCCTCTTGTTACAGTGTATAAAGGACCTTGTGTAAGGCCACTCCTGTCTCAGAGCACATGGTTATTATGTGACAACCCTTTATCTCATAAGTAATCTGACCTGGAAGATTGGATTTATGCACTGGAATGATTTAACAACTGGTTCATGTAAGATGCCAACAGTTCACAAGACACAGCTCACAGCATCACCCTCTCCTGCTGTCAGAGGGTAGAGGCCATGCAAATGTGCTTTATGTAGCACTGTCCTTATCTCGAACCTCTGTACATATGACCCCAGCTGAAAATAGAGTTTATAGGACTTTTAGAAAAGAGAGTGGTGAAAAGTACAAGGAGAATTATTTGCAGATAAAATGATATCATACAACAAGAATTTATTTACATGTATCCAAACGAATTAGAAAACACAAAAGAAATTAGGGACATAGTCAAATATTTGAGTACCTAGAAAAACAAGACCTATAAACTTAAGACCAGACAAGAATTTCAAAGTTTCCAACACAACAGTAAAGTGTGCAGCACCAAATATGATACAGTAGTGTTGTCAGAAAGCATTTAATTAAACCTAAATCACCTTCCTTTCCTTTCGTCTTTCATTTTCTTTCCTTTTGCCAGACTAAACGGGGGAAATATACAGATTAGTCTTGCAGACAAGATGAAAGAGATAAGGGAACACCAGAGACCAAAGTATCATCAGAGCATGCAAGAGAGCAAGAATGTAAACAGGAACAGAGACCTCTGCTTTCTAGGGACAGTAGTGGGAAACATGAGCAATCGTTAATGTGCTAGCTTCCNGAGATGCTTTGAATCCAGCAGAAACTTTGGGGAAAACACTACAGTTTAGGTTCCTAAAATATAGTGAACATTACTAGTGATATTTCCCCTCTTTCATGATCTACATAAAAGTCTACAGTTTTATAAGCGAAGTAGGGCTCTGGGAAACCCGAAGTCTTGAAAATGGAACTACACATATTTTTAGAGTTTGCTTGTTGAAATACAAAAGTAAAGTGGTATCTATTTCTAAAATACTAATTCTCATCTCTGTAAACAGCAGGAAAATTTCATTCTTTCAAAGTCTGCAACACTTACCAGCAAACCACATAAAAGCAGACGAACAGGTGGGAGGGTTCCTCAGCTCTGTTGGGAACTGTATGGAAAAAGGTGAGAAGATGAAGTTCATCTGCAAGGCTGATGTCCAGATGTTTAGATATCAACATCTACTTATACACTTATTGCTATCTATGTCTGTCTCTTCTATCTTCTGTTTATCTCCTGTGCTGGCTTAAGTATATGCAGAATGGAAACATTTAAGCTATCTTCCCAGGGCTGTCATGGCATTTTCCCTCAGTGTTTCTCAACTGCANGATTGATTTCCCTTTGTACATGCACATATATGCCTGCCCTCTTGTGAATGATCAAAAATTAAATCGGTATTACATAAATTTTATAATTTTAAGATCATATTTCTCCAATTGCACCTAAGTAGCAGTAGCTATGAAGTTAAAAGTAGGGAAGCTTGGGATCCNNTGGGCTTCTGGATGGGACAGAGGAGATGATGCAGAAGGCACCATGCCAGACAAGACTACCGGAAACTGTTTTTGCAGTACAGGTGTGATTTTCACTTACGGCTTAACCTGGGATTTATTCTTCTCATCAATAAGTGGTTAATAAAATCAGTACTGTAAAACTCAAAGACAGAAATATCAAATAGAACAAATCTAGACTGATGACTTATCACAGACTGATCNTAGGGACAAGTACCACTAACAACAATAATAATAAAATCAACCGTAACATCTTTAAAAGTCCCAGGAGAACTATAGACTTGAGTAAAGCTTACAGTTTAAAAGTCAGAGGACATGGAACCTTCTACTAGAGAGGCCTGAACTTCAGGTCATTATACATGGCAAGACTGAGAAGTCTGTGTTTTTGATGAACTCTCTTACTAAAAGGAAGTGTTGGGCCTGGGGAGATGGTTGTCAGTGAAGTGCTTGCCATGCAAGTTTATGACCCTGAGTTCGGCTCCGCAGAACCCATGCAAAAACCAAACATGGCTTATGTCTGTAAGTCCAGTACTGGGAGTGGGGTTAAGAGACAGAAAACTCCCTAGAGTACATTGACCCATCAGTCTAGNTGAATCAATGAGTTCTAAGTTTAGAGAGAAACCTTGTCTCAAAGAATGAGATGGAGAGCAATTGAGGCAGACATACATGGTTAACCTCTGGCTGCCGTATACAGGCACAAACACATGTGCATGAATACGTACACATACCCCCACACACACCATCTCAGCTCCAGTTAATGTAATACAGACATAAAAATGAGGACATAGAGAAAGGAGGCGGAGGAGCCAGGTCAAGAGGGCGAGAGGCATCAATAGCCATGCAGGCAACATGTTGGCTTCTGCCTGCAGCTCAGAGATTATCGCTGATTCTTCACGAAGCAGACATTACAAATTGATGCTATACATTTGCAGGATAAAATAACTGTATATTATGTTTATATTTCTCTGTGAGTTAAGTCAGTCTTAGTTAATTCTTTTTTATATAATTTGGTTTTTTTTTCCTAAATTTTTTCATACAATATATTTTTTTCATATTCTTTCCTCTTCCTCAACTCCTCCCAGGTCCACCCCACTTCCTTACCTAGCCAACTGCATGTTCTCTCTCTGTTTCCTGCTTTCAAAAAAGAAAACACAACAAAAAATGAAAAGTAAAGCAAACAAACAATAACAACAACAACAAAGAAACCCCATAAGACAGAAAGGACCCAAAAAAAACAAAAACAGCACTGAAAAATGCAATTATGAAATACAGAGATACTATTTGTCATTCTATGTGGAGTTCTGGCCCATAATCATCTGAACTAAAAGTTGCCATCAGAACTCCNCTATCCAGAGTACATGCTTGGATAGCAGGAATGCTGTCTATGAAGGTGTATTCCCAACGGCTTATGTAAACTTCACATTACAGGTTTCAACTGATACTCACCATAAANTATTAAACATGATTATTTACTTCNTTNAGGTGAGGCAATGGCTTACATGACNTTAGCTGACCAGTGGTTATTTATAGTCCTGCTCCTCACCTTATCTCTGNTGGATTTGAGGTCTTAAAGATGCAGGGGTTCAACGGGGCAGAAAGTCACTGTGTTAAAAACTGACCAAATGAGACTCTGGGGTTGGCTGGTCTTTAGATTGTCTACTTTTTTTCTTTTTAAGATAGGACTTCTCTGAGTAGCCATGGCTGTCCTGGAACTCGCTCTGTAGACCAGGCTGGCCTTGAACTGGAAGATCTGCCTGCTTCTGCCTCCTGAGTGCTGGGATTAAAGGCGTGAGGCACCACAGTCTGTCCAGCATGATTGTCTACTCCTTACTAACTGTACTTTCCCATGCGCTTAGGGCCAATGCTACCCATGGATCAGAGTTTGAAGTCACCAGACAAAGACTTGGCTCTAANTCATCACAAAATAACCCATGACATGTTGCCTTTATATGTTAATATAACCTGTCTTAACTTCTGGCTTCTCTGACTTCAGAATAAATTTTTATCAATTAATTAAGGAAGCTAGAAGCTATGNAAATTCTAACTCTTCAGTCTTTCTCTCTCTCTAGCAGATATCAAAGGCNACTCTGCCTAGCTCAGTGCTTGTCATGCCCATAAGTGTGTGGCAGTAGGACATGAGGCTGAAGGAATGAAATCAGATAGAATGTCCTTCTAGATCCAAGCAAGTCATATTTTCATATAGTTAAAGATTTTATTTAAAATAATTTATAGGCTCACTGGTCAATCCAGATTCCAGTGTACATATCAAAACAATAATCTATTTTGATTTTTTTCAGAAGGACTTTCATTTTGTTCACACTTGAGCTATAATAATATGTGTTGATGATAACAATTATAAGGGGGCTCTAGTAAAACTGAATCAAATCTCCACAAATTAATAATATAATGGCTGCACTTTAAAGCTTCAACAGCTTTGAGAATTCTTTAGGGACAGTAGACAGAGACAAGCAGCAGAGCCATGGACCTTGCAGTAGACAAAGCAAGGCATGGTGGGAATGATGTGAATCTGATGTAATCGTTTTGTACAACTGTCACNTCTATAAGCCTCACTCTGTGTTCAAGTGGATGCTCCTGAATTCCAGTTTAGTTTCCAGCTAATAGCAATAGTTCCAGGAGTGGGTGAAACACACTTTCATCAAGTCAAATGAAATGTAATTGGCTCTACTGAAGTGAATTCTTTTCATGGGGTCCATGCTGTTATTAATTATGAGAATGTAATTNTTGAGTCCAATCATCTATTTATAATCTAGTGNCCTAAAGGTGGGGCTGAGATTAAATTTTTCTNTATCATTGCAGACTCTCTTTCCAAACTAGGNTATCCACAATNCCAGGCTANTCTTAAGCCTAGAAAACNACATTTAGCAGAAAATTCTTCCAGATTTCAAAGCATCATTAGCTAATCTTTTGCAGACAGAATTTCTAAATGGGTTTTGACTTCAAGTAGAGGGATTCCTAATTTTTCAGGAGAGAAGTCAGCAAAGGGAGACATGGGGGTTTAAATAGGCTGAGGACATTGCTTGAAGTTGAGACGACAGTCTGACTTGTAACATCAAAAGGTCTTCTGTAGGGGAATTAACTACGAGAGAAGCATTTGTTGGAGGATAAGCCTGGTTCTTTCATTCTCTATTTGTAACTCTGATGTCTTTAGCAGATACAATCTAGCCCGTTTCTCTTAGAGTCAATCCTGACCACTTGCTAGTTCTGGAATCCTTAGGCCTGTGATCTTCCTCCTTCAAACGCCCACATCACAACTAGAATGACTCTGACATCAACCCATGAGCCTACAGATGAGTGATGGTTAGCCCATGAGAGGAATCTGTTTCCAAATGGCNTTGTCCTGATAAATACATTTTAGACCTTTGCAAGAAAACTGCAGATCAGGTCTGCACTCTTTGAATTTATTCCATATTTACATGTCCACCTTTCTCTCNATGAACTCTTAGTGATATCTGCCTTATCCNGGCACTATACTTATTAGGATCAAGACACTTATAGAATGCATACATGGGACTGACATAAAACTAAACAAAACAAATGNTTTAAAATGCAAATTANACCTAAGGATAAAGTGTGAAGAAAAACACTCTTTATTTTTATTTCCAAGTAGGGGAGTCACNTACCTGGAGTCTTCATTTCAATGTTAATAAATATGAATAGATGCTCTTATACACCCTGAACATTGCTCTGTGTAATTGAGACTGGTCTCAGTCTTCCCATGAAGTGCAANCCAGACTTGACCTTTGATCCTCCTATCTCCACCTCCTGAATAGCATTGGGCTTACTGGGTAAAAGGGATGAGTAGTGTGTAACCCATAGAAATGGTNGAGTAGAGCACCAGAAAACTTGAGGTCACACAGTCCACTTAGAATGCTTTATANNTATGGCATGGACCATGTGGTGGTCAGAAAAGCCACAGAAGGAAGCANAGGGTAGATAAGGAAAATNAAGTAGNCCAAGCTAAGAAGGACAGATTTTTGTTGCAACCTAAAGATAATATCTTATGCAGAAGAATAATTTGCCTATGGAGACTAGTGATAAAAATCAGAGAGGCTAGTTAAATAACTGATGTACTAATGCAAGAAAATGATAACTCGANTTCAAGGTACATGGGTGTTAGGGATCTAAAGAGAAAGGGAAAGGCAAGGGTAAGAAAGCAACTTGGTATCCACAGATCTGGGTGGCTCTTTACTGTGATAAGGTATAACTAGATGAGTGGATCCCAACAGGAAGATACTTTGGGACACTGCGATTGTGTTGAGTGTGAATTTTCTGAGACCTTGCAAGTGAAGTGCCACACATGCATGCACATGTGTATACACACACACACACACACACACACGCACACACACAGAGTATGGGATTCAGAAGAGACACTTATGCTAATGATATTGTTTTGATAATATTATTACTCTGTTGGGGGGGATGGTGAAGAGCTTCTTTAAGAAGACCATAAGAGAATTATGGGAAGACTTTTTGGGAATAACAAAGTTTAGATCAAACAGAGGGAAAACAACCCATAATTAGGTATAAAAATTATCCTCAGATTCAATCGGGGACATATCTCTGCAAATTAAGAATAGAGGGAGTAAGAAGTGGTTTACGTGTGGAACATGAATGACAGGCAGAGTACCCACGGGGTTAGTGACGTGGAATTCTTAGAGGACACTGTTTGTAAAACTTAAAATGTGCAAGGGAAGATGAGAAAGATGAGGTTGTGGGTGATTCACACCCCCCCACCCCCCGCAGCCTGCTCTGTCCATGAAGAAGCCTGAGTGAACAACCTCTGACATAGTTACGTCATCATTTTTAAGAACACAACTTAAAATCTGTCCTTAGTAAGGAAGTTCCCTCCCGCTTGAAGATGGGTTTCCTTACTCCTTTTCTGTAGCAGAAAAAGCAGACCTCGCCTCACTTCTTCTCCTATTAATAACATAAACCCAGCCCTTTTTCAAGTACCAATTCCACTGGCTCAGTCTTAAGGCAGTTCTTTTTCCTCATTCTTAGATGACAGCTGGTTGTGGTTAGCTTCACTGTCCCAAATACCTGCTGCCTTTACTCATTTCCAATTTAGGTGCAGCAATTCCTAAGAAGAGGTGATGAGCACATCAATCTTAGTGCTTGAAAACCTCAACGGAGAATGGAGTTACAAGAAGGAGCATTGGGAAAGGCTGAGAAGCAACAGTCTATGAGCCAGGAGAAGGAAAAAGCTTAGGCTCAGTAGAGAAAGAATGGGGGCAGCCAAGGACTTGGTAGTTCTTGGACAGGACATACCTGATCCTCGTATCTGATGCCAATAATCCTGGTATCATCCTCATGGCACAGGGCTGGCTTGAGCAATCAGCATGGAATTATACTGTTGCCTTTCAGACAAGCGAGTTGCGATCAGATGAGACAAATGGAAAATCTTGGAGTTTAAGTGAACTCCCATCACAGAAGCAATCTGGTGAGATATTTGAAAGCAGATTGAGTTTTAGATATATTGGAGGAATTTTTAAAAACTCAATTGAGAGTCCAGGGATCAAATATGACTAACACAGTGAGGATCTTGTTCTTGGGAACTCAGTGACTGAAGACTGATGTCAGGACCAGTGAAAACGAAACACCAGAGTCTGTCTCCTGAGGTGGCACCTCTCAAAATGCAAGATGTGCATGGATCAATGGAGACCTTGCTAAAATGCAAATCCTCACTTGGGAAGTCTACAGTGGGTCCTGAGATTCTTCCTGGTTCTGATGTGATGTCACAGCTGCCAACTACAAATAATACTCTAAGTAGGACACTTTCAAGACAATACTCTTGGTTGGGTTTCATTATAAATTCGTGTGTAAAACCTATTGTCAGAAGTGTTGGGGGAAAAAAGAAAGAAAGAAAGAAAAAAGAGAGAAAAGAAACCTGAACTGAGATGCTTAGCATAAATTGTTCCTTTCTACCAACATCTTGGAGCTGAGAAATTGAATTATATTATGTAATGAAATCTATTTTGACATTTAGTTATAAGCCATATTAATCTTTTTTATGATGAGATAAAATTTCACAGCTTTCTATCTTTTATTACCAGAATCAATGAATTGTGTTAAAATCCTGTCTCTGGACATTGTCACAATACAATGTCTAGGATAGTTTCACATTTTTAAAGTCAATTAAATGCTTTTTATACAGCAAACTGAACTACCTTTAATGAAGGGTTTTACTCATTTCATTTCCCTCCCTCCTTCCTTTCCTTTCTCCGTCCCTCCCTCCATTTATCTCTTCCAAGGAGAAGGAGGTTCATAAGAGTTTCCATAGAAACTCAAGTTTATAATGAGTTTAATTAATAATAAAAGGGGGGATCGGGGAAGAAATTTTCTACCTGCATCTTTACTGGAACTTGACTTTTAAAAACTCTTCTAATTCTTGATAAATAAGACTTCTAAGTATTCAGATCTTCACATCAAACATTTACTTTAGTAGATTTTCCCAAGTAGTTGAACTTTTTTTAATCTCAGGCTTTACCACCTATGTCTTTAGATGTTTGCAGCCTGCTGTGGGCTTTCTAGGCATACCACTGATGTGCCATGATTTTGAAGAANGTTATTTGATGCTGTAAATCAAACTGCTTTTGAGGCAGGCTAGATTCCATAGGGGAAGAGGCAATTTCATGGTGTCTAGAGGTTGATTCCTAAGCAGAACGCTTTTACTATAGGACTTCTTGTCACTGAAGTGACACTCAGACCTTGCTAGAACCACCTGGGACAACTAGACGTAGAGGATATACTAACTGTCCTCTGTTTCATTATAATGACATCCCTCTGNCATTAGCCTTTCACAACTGGTGTTCCTAGCAGACATATATAACTCCACAACACATGCCTAAACCCCTACATAATGACAGAAAAGAGGAGTGAACTCTATTGCCTACTTGGATCACGAATAAGTCTCCCCTCCAGGAAGCTTTCCCAGAAAAGTGCTAGTCCCCCACCCCTAGTTGTAGGATGACTCATCCCCAAGAGGCTTGAGGGCCAGCCGACCCAAACAAGTAAAAGGGATACATTCTAAGAGCCAGCTTGGGTCTGCCTAGGGGCCTTAGCAACAGCAACTGAAACAAGAGCTGGAGACAACCTTGACCAATGAGAGACAGCCATGTCACACCAGCCGATGCATATTCATCAGACCTTCCCCCAGGGTGGGGTGGAGGGTATATAAAGCTTGCCTCTTCCTGAGTAAACTGAACTTGTTGTTTTGACATTCTCCCGGAGTCTATGGGTCTTGACTTCGAGCCTACTTGGCCCCCTCCCCCATAAAGGGAACAACAACACAGGACCCCTGCTACACCTAGTGACTGACACAACTGACTTCAAGTAGCTTACACTATTCTATTGAGTGGATCCTTTTGTTGTATATTCAAGGCTCTCTCCCAATTCTTTGCTTTACCATGCCTTTGAGTTCTTTTTCTGACAGGGATAAGAACCTGGAAACACTGTAGAAGNCTTGNTCTCCCNGATAACGCCCTACTCCCTTCAGCCATTATTTGTCTACTATTCCCATCATGGTATTCTGCAAACTAGCTCTGTGACCCAGATTATTTCCCACATGGGAGTCCTGTTGTCACACAACTCAGGAGAACTTAGGCACTGTGTACTTCCTCATCTATGTAAATACAGCACATTAACATTTGAAAAGTAAATTATCACAGTGATGTTCAGACATGCCTGGCCACCACAAACACACAGGACAAACATTTTCTTCTATTTTGCCATTTCCATCTAGTTTTGGTTGAGGGCAGAGCTGGGAAGTCTTTTTGGACAACCAGGACATGCTGAGCAGTGGTGGATACCAAGAAGGTGAAGAGATAATAATAGGAATGGGATATCAGAGTACAGTTGGGCCAACCTTGACTTTCATATGTCAGATAATGTCTGAGCATTATTGGTAAGGACTGAAATGGGGTGGNTAGCTTCCAGGAAGGCAGCTAACAATGCCTGTAGGAGGCTTTCAAAAAGGAATCATTTTCACTGCTCTTGTACTGGTTCAGGTGGCCACCTTTTCTCATTTCAGAAAAAGGTTGTCACTGATGCCTTCGTTCTTGTNTTCTTGTCAATCTTCCACACAGCTGTTGGGGAGAGCATTTCAAAGCATGACTCATATCATGGTGCTTCCTTGCCGAAACCCTTTCAATGCTTTGCCCTTTTGTTTAACTACATTCTAGCACCTTGGTCACAAGTAAAAAGGATCTGTGCATTTTCACAAATTCATTCTAGTCCTAGCTTCTTTATGTTTCTACACACCACACACACACATAACACACACACACACACACACACAAACACACTTGGCAAATGTGATCTGCTTTAGTGTTCAAATAGAATTTCCTGTAGCACACATTTTGCTTTATTTTGTGCCACTTCTCCGTAAGTGTCAAAGCATGAACTGACCTTGTCTTTGAGTGCTCAGCACTTAACAATAGAGTCTTACATTGTGGACTTGAAGATATCTGTGGAAGGAAGGAATGAGGGCTACAAAGCTATTGATTAAAACAGAAGGTGATGTTTGATTTGTAACAAACATTAGTAGAAATATATACGAAGACTTCTATGTAGGACCTTGAGTAGCAAAGACTTCATAGGGATTTTTTCTCTCATCTAAACCTGAGAATGAGGCTGAGCTTATTGTCAACAAAACAAAACAAAAAGCACTTACAAAGTTTCATTTCAAAGTTCTGTGCTTCCAGTCCCGTTCAGTTCAGACCTCTACCTGAAGCTGTTGTTCACACTGTAGTGTTTGCTTAGAACACTAACACATGAATGTTGGAATAAGAGACTTTTTCTGCATCAGTACCAATAAGGAATGTCCTAAAAAGCCTTAGGAGCAGGAGACTGGGTCTAAAATTATATTACATATTGAGATGGGCAGACACTGAATTATAAGTNGTGGTGCCTTCTAACTACTGGATTTTGAATTCTAGTATTACATTCCTCTGAAAATATTCCTTAGAAAACATCTTCTAAGACATTAAAATTCAGGTCTATATTATTCATTAATTTACCAGACATTGTGCATTGGTTTAAATATAAAGAACTCAAACTATTTTTTCTTATGTGCATTTGAGAGCAGATGATATTGTCAGATCTTAACACTTAGTTTGATTTCTCCTCTGTTTTTAAGGCTTACTAATCCATCATTACCTTGTCTCTTGTTCTATCTATCAAAATAAGGAGGCAAGATTTACAGAAGAAGTTAGATTAGAAACCTGGAANCAATTAAAGANCCCCACTTTTAACTTAAAGCCTTCATTTCAAGCTGCTAAAAATTGAATTCAAATTAATACACAAGCTTGGTTTTTAAAGGGTTTTGTAGTTGTTTCAAGAACTTGATGATAGATGTTCAAGTAAAATCTGCACTATGAAGCATGCTTTATAGGGCTGGGGAAATAGCTCAACGGGTAAAGCAATTGCTTTGCAAGCATAAGGGCCCAAGTTCAATCCCAAGTAAAAAGCCAGGAGTGCTGGGGAAGCATTGCCTGGGCTCCCTGGCTCAACACAATTGCTGAGTTTCAATCTGGTGAGAGATCCAATCTTAAAAAAAAAAAAAAGAGTTGAATGACATCTGAGGAGTGACATCTGAGATTATTCTCAGGCTTCTATGTAAACATGCACAAATGGGCAGGTTTACACACGCACAGAACACACACACACACACACACACACACACACACACACACACACACACACACACACACACACACATACACACGAATGCTTTGTACACAGTCCCCACACCCTGGACACATCACTTTCTCTTTTGGATATGAGGCCAATGTTCTAGCCTCTCCACTGTTGGCTCCCNNTTCTTTACCTCCTCCCAGGGAGGATGAGCACCCTCTCTGCTCCAGTTTCTTCTCCTGTTCCAGGCTTCCTTGACTTCCCCCTCCTGATTCTTGCTGCATTTACCTTTGGCATGTGGTTCCTTCAAAAGGCACTGATGAACTCAGTTTTTCAAATGCTCCTGACATTTCTTCTCTTCACAGCCCTTATTTTTCCCAAGGATTGAGTCTCAACCTAAATACAAGGTCTGGGAAGAGCTCACAGAACCCCTGGGGCCTGACTAGAATAGTCTACAATGCTAGCCTTTTCTCTTGTGCATGCAAATGATCTTACCTGCAGATTACCAGGCTGGATCCCAGTGCAGACATCCTTTCTAAAACAGAAAGGGAGCAGAAAGGAGCTCCGGCTCTTCAAATAGCGTCTTTGCCACCTCCTTATTAAAAGTATGGAATTATTTTGAATTTAAGCTGAAAAACAAACTTAATTGTTATTTCAAACAGCCTTAGACTAAATAAATAATTAGCAATTGCTACCTTCTCTTTATAATTGAATTAACGTTAACTCAGGACACTGACTTACTAAAGGTCTCATGCATTTGAATTCAACCTTAGACTGTCCCTCTTAGCTTAGCCAGTCTTTATGAGAACAGAAATGATGTGTCTGCCCTGGCACTGTTCTACCAGCTTCTTCATTCTCTGGAACCCACTTCATGGTGCTCTTCCAGAATTGGAAACTATTCTTAAGTGAGATATGAAATATCTCACTAGGTCATGGTGAGCTTATAAAGAAACAGGGTGCGTGGAGTAGAATATATTAGTGTTTTTGTTAGAATTCTAGTGATATTGTTTTNTGAAGTTTTAGTTACAATTCTATATAAATGTGAGTGAGTGTGTGTGTGTGTGTGTGTGTGTGTGTGTGTGTGTGTGTAGGCACACGTGTGTCTGCTAGATTATAATGCAAAATGTGTTACTATTCAAAATAAGACTTGAGAAGAGTTGCTTTAGTCCCTCACCTTTTTGTGGAAACTTTATGGCTCCCTTCCTGGATACCACCTACTACTTCAGTGTCACAGAGTCCCCTCACTCAGCCTTTACAAAGTTCCAATGTCTGGAATAGTGAGCTGCACATTTTTACACTGTCAAAGCCAGGGACATCTTTTTGCAAAATTATTGATTTCCCCCTGATTCTGTAAAAATAAATTCCTCAAGTTGCAATGTTTCTACAGACCACATAAGAATAATGCCATGCAAAAGAAAAGAGATCACCCCATAATGTGAATTTGCCTGTGGCCACTAACCACATCTAACAGATAGGTTAAGCAAATGGCTTGCAGATTCTTAATCAGAGGCAGATCTAGGCTGTTATTTCTCNAAGTACCTACAGATCCTTTCCAGGAAAGCATCAAAGCTTTAAGACAAGCTCCGTTTGTCTGGAGCCTGTCTAGAGATTATACAGATTAATTTGGAAGGGCAAACAGGTTAGGAACAAAACATTCATTCTAAGTTTTAAAATAATTTTATTTGGTAGTGTAAAATAATTTACACACTGCATTTGGATTCTTGATATTCAAGTGTAGTACAGCATAGTGTTGTTAATACCCTAGAGGCAGAGCCTGAGAGATAAATGCATTACTTGTTTTATAGATATTAAAATCTATAAAACATTCAACATGCTCAAAAACATAAATCAAGGGAAAAGAAATGCTCCTGACTGATTGCTGCCGTTCAAAACCATGACACAGTAGTTCATCTTGTGAATGATCATATCCAGGCCCTGAACTAATGACCT
>LZPO01088292.1:18855-29892 GCA_001675575.1 Neotoma lepida | reverse complement strand
CTGACTCAGCTTTCCTCTTCCCAGAATTCTCCTTGTCTGCTTATCCTGCCTATAATTTCTGCCTGGCTACTAGCCAATCAGCATCTTATTTATCAACCAATCAGAGCAACATATATTCACAGCGTACAGAAAGACATCCCCATCAGTTCTCTGCTGCTGTAAATAAGATCATGGAATCTGCTATGGATATCTTAATTGTTTGTAAATTTTAGATCATGTGAACTTTATTTGATGTTTTCATTCAGCTTATAATTGGCAGGATATTTACAGAAGCATGATCTGGTAGAGAATTTGCATTATATGTTGTCTGCTAATGTGGTTTTCTTTGCTATTGTGGCAGTTACAAATTCTTGGAATTTAAATTCAGCCATTCTTTATCTCTCTTGTTTTACCATTTGCCTATTCAAGAGAGTGGCCTTTTCCCCATGACATCTAGGCATTCCTAGAGAACTTTTTAGATATTAGTCACATAAGGCATCACTGCAGATTTTATGTAATAAGGATGTATATGTTAGCCACCTTTATAGCTATGGTTGTAAGTTTTAATGTTTACTAAGCAAAGTTTTCTCCAGTTAATTTTCTATCTGGGACTTATGCAAGATAAGATGTAAATACAGCATTCAGAAATGTGTTTTCATGTATGTAGTGCTTAATATTCTATCCTAGATTCTGGAAAAGTGCAGTATGCATGCAAACTGTGAGAGGATATCAGGTCACACTGTGTTTACCATTATGAAATGCACTATAGGTTAGGACAAAGTTAGAAAGCATCTCGTAAATAATTCTTGTCACTCAAATGTATGAGAAAACTTGGCTCCAATGGTCCATTGTCTATTATCTGAGAAAAGCACTCTTCCTGTAACACATAACCAAATGGCCTGGTGTTGCTTGGGTTTGGCTTTGTTTTGTTTAATAAATATATCACTCTACTGTTGTATCTGGCTCAGATCTCACCATAGACACCAACCTGGTCCCACAAGAGATCTGCCTGCTTCTGCCTTCAGCATGCTGTGATTAAAGCAGTGGAGGAACACAGATGGCTCAAACACTTCTTTTTTTAATTTCATGATTGGCAGTCAGTGCTGTAACTATGGACTACTCTCAGGAGGAAGGCAATGCTTGAACCCACTCAGATGGCACTCTACAGGGATTGGATGTGCCATAAGCCCAGAAGTTTGGTTTTTGTGTGTGAGAACAGTGTTCTTTCATTCTGCATTCCTTCTCCTCAGGATTCCAGGGAAAACTACTCTGCAAGTATGTGAGCTTTGTTGAATGAGTCTCCCATCTCACAGTGGAAAGTGAAATTCTCAGAGGAGGAAGTGTAACTGTTAGTGCTCTGAGGGGAAAGGTTTTCCTAGTGGAAGTGTTACAGTTCTGAGGGAGGTTTCTCCAATGCAAATATTTCATCTCTACAGGGGAAGGTTTCCCCATTGGAAGTATTACAGATCTGAGGGAGATTTTCCCACTGCAAGTGCTACAGTTCTGCTCCCTGGGGAAGGTTTCCCCAATGCAAATATTAAAGCTTGGAAGGGAAAGGTATTCTTGCAGTTGGGAAGCAAGGAATACCACAAAGTCACACTGCACAACAAACCTCACACAAAAGATTTATTGAGAGTGATGAACCCAAATGTGTGTCTGTCTCTCCTCTGGCAAGAAGCATCACAGAACTGAGCAGAAGACTGGGTTTATAAAGCATTTCTTGGGCACATAGCTTTCTGGGGTGGGGATTGGTAGGTTTTCAAGTCCAGAGCTTGGGCTTTTTACTCTACAGGGTAGAGCTTGGCTGCCTGTATCTGTAGGCACTGTGTCTGTCAATTAGAGTGTTCTATGTATAGACTCTGGTGGTTGGAGTTCCTCAGTGGGTGGGCCTGGCCAGTAGCATGCCTCAAGAAGCTTACTTTCCATGTTATGTTTACTATTGATAAAGAATCAGGGATCGGGAAAGGTTGAGGACAACATCATTAGAGTACTTCCTACTTAGTGCATTGAAGTCCTCTTAGTACCATCGTGGCCCTCACCATCAGGGTATAAGCCTCTGGCTTCATAGGTAGAGTTTGGTAGACCTGTAATATTTACTTATTAAAATTCTGTTTAGAGATCTTTTGGATCTGTTGTTGAAGTCTACACAAGAAGTTTATAAGGCAGGGTGTGACTAGTAGGATAAAGAAAAGGTTGAAAAGGGGGTAACAAGTGTAATATCCAATTCNACATTGGGCTGTCAGTGATTCAATGGCCAGTGGCATCAAGCTGTTTCTTACATTTTTGGAGACCAGTCTGGAGTTGTCAGATCCTCTCTTTTCCTATACCTGACTGGTTGTCACAGAAGCTACATTCCTCCATAAGAAAGAGATGAAGATGACCTGTCTCTACTGTTGGTAGATCTATTCCTAGCTAATTTTTTAGCACTATGGTGGCCAGTGAGTCTATTTTGCCTTGGAGGGTAAGGATGGTCTGAGCCACCCATTTGAGTTCCTAGATAAACTTAGATGAAAACTGATTCTAAAGAGCTAGGGAAGTAGTCCTGCAACTCCAGTTACAAGGTCAGTGGTTATTCCTAGGACAGTGAGAAAGAGTAGGATGTGAACCACACATTTGTCATGCCATGCAGCTTTAAAACTATGTAATGGGAATTAGCAAGGATTCTTTACCAGGTACCACTCCTAATTTTGGAAAGAGGAACACCAAGTGCATGCCCCAGACCACCCAGCAGGTATGAGCAGTAAACATGATTGCTGCAGAGGACAGAGTTTTGCATAGGCATTATACCCTTGGGAAATTCTCAGACAAGATTCACATGGAGGGCAAAAGGTGAATAAAAGCTAGGTGCTAGCACTCTGGAGCCAGGTCAGATGTAACTCATTGGGAATTCTATTACAAGGTAGGAAAGTCTAGTAGTCCAATGGGCTACAAATGGTGGTCATGAGTTTTACATGGAAGAGACACACAATCAGCAGTCCTCAATGCGGCCAGGCAGAGTGTTATTCAGAAGCTGATATGCAGTTATGGCAGTCCAGATTTGTCCCATGGTATTTTCAGGACCAATATGGGTGCCTCTTTAAGTTTCTGGCTATGTTTTACCATAATACTTCTTTTGGTCATAGGGAAAATCAGCATAGATGGTGAGCCCTAGTGAAAGAGTGTTGGACAAGAGAGTTGTAGGGGACTGAACTGATCTTTGACAGACTGATATACAGCAATTTCCTGACACTATTAGGATGTGCTGTTGGTTAGATGTAGGGGTCACTTGGATATTGAACATTAATAAGTTACAGCAGATATAGATAGGGAGGAAGAGAGGAGGAGAGAAGTTCAGATACAAAAGATTTTCACGTCATTTGGACATTGGCAGAAGTTTCACCATTGAAAGTACAGCATGTCAATTTTAGCCATTGAACTCTACTGAGGCCACACTGTGGCAACAGAGCAAGGCTTTAATAATATCTGAGCCCACTGAGAAGAGAGGCAGGGTTGTAAAACCAACTTCACCCAAAGGAGTTTCTGTATACTCCAAGTAGGAGCTGAGAAGCAAGAGAAAACTCCAGCAGGGCATAGATAACCTATTAGACTTCCAAGACAGAGCAAAGAGACAGGAAGGACAAGGCCACAGAGGTTGGGAAGGGCTTAAGGAAGCTGTGTGGCTAGCAGGCTGCTCCTTGGAGGAGGCAAGGAAATAAGGTGGTTTGATCAGTAGAGGGGAGGAGCAAGTGTGTTAATAACTAGAGAGTTTCCCCTGTGGTGTGGCTCCTGGGGGCAGAGCAGGCTCCAGGAGCCAGAATGAGAATACTTACTGAGTAGGCAAAGAGAGATGGATGGTTAGATTAGGCAGAGGGAAGAGGCATATGATAACACAGAATCTAGATTTTGGAACCAAATATGATGGATAGCAGAAGCCAACAGAAAAAGATGATCCATATANCTCTTAAGAGTCAAATCAGCAACTTGAGTCAGTTTGAAATGTTGAGACATGTCATGGCTAAAAGGTAAGTATGGAAACTTCGGCAATGCTACTTGAAGACAGATCTCTGGAAAGGAGTTGGGTTTGGAGACTTTTGTAAGTTAGAAGGTAGGACAGAGAGTAAGGAGAGAATACAGTCATAGGTGACCAAAGTTTAACTTCTTTGATTTGTGTAAAAGAATTTCAGCTGTGGCCAGAGATACCTTCCTATATATGAATGCATGGAGGTGTAGCTTTACTACCATATTAAACAAGTACTGTTTTAAATCCTATCTTTGGTAAACTGAATCCAGTGACTAGAAAGCCCAGAGATAAATTCTGCATACCTTCTGCCTAAGGTTGCCAAAGCCTCTATATACTGTATGTATGGAACCCTTTTAAATTAACCAAGTACTGTTATATCAGTAAGCCCCGAGCACGGAGCACAATCGTCCCTACTTTAGTTAACTCCAATGCCTTCACTCTAATACAGTGGTTCTAACTTTCTTAATGCTGCAATTCTTTAATACAGTTCCAGGTAGTTGTATGTATATCAGCATGTCAGCAGAACTGCCTGTAAATGGATAGACAAGCAGTATCTCAGTTGCTAAGACCATTGGAAGTATGTGTTTTCCTATGGTCTTAAGGAACACCAGAGAAAGGGTAGTTTGACCCCCCAAAGGGGTCACAAACCACAGGTTTAGAATGCTGCTTTAATATCAATATTTTGTTTACAACATTGCAGGAAACATTAATGGGTTCAACAAATGTCTTATGAAACACTTTGCCTAGGGAGATTCAACATATGTATCTGCCTACTCACCCCAAATGGGAACTGAAAACAGAACCAAGTCCAATTTGATGAACCAATGACCTTTATTGGAGTTACTGAAAGGAATATGGGAGAAGGGACTCAAATACAGTTGCTATTGTGAAGCTTGAAACCTGCATTGATACAGCTTAAGAACACCGGACATCTGAAAAATATTGCAGATCTACATGTGGAAGAGCATACAATCTTGGTGACTCAGTTTGTCAAATTCTCTTATAAGTGGCATGATTTGACTTTCTCCATTTGAGTTAGAGACACTAAATCCTGTCAGTTTCTGGGATTTCTTAAAGCTGTTATTGTGCTACATTTCCTTGCTAAATCAACTTCCCTTCAGAATGGATCATTTCAGTCTCCAGGAAGTTAGGCAACATCACCTTTTTCAGGTATCTCCATTTTGTCTTCATTATGAAAGATTTACGACTGAACAAGCAAAAAAATTCCTATATTGTCACATTTTCAGACCTTCTTCCGCATAAACTCTTGATGTTTTCTAAGATTTTGAAGAGTATGTAAGTGTTTTACAAGTTTCTCATGTTCATAATGAATCTGTAGTGTGGAGCCTTGAGTGTTGCTAAGAAAGAGCTTGGATAAAGCAAATGCCATATTATTTCCTATGGAAACTTTTCTCCCCAATGTGAATTTTGAATGTTTACTTAGATTTGAGAGGCAGGTAAAGATATTTCTCCATACTTTACATTTGTAAAGCTCCTCCTTTGTATGCCTTTTTGATGTGTTCCAAAGCTGGCATTCTAGATAAAAGATTTCTCACATTTACTCCATTTGTAAAGTTTCTCTTCTGGATAAATTCTCTTGATATGTTCTAAGAGATGACCAAACAGTAAATGATTTCTCACATTTGATAAATTTGTACATTTTCACTCCTGTGTGTATTCTCTGATGTCTTCTCAGAGATGAGGATTTACACATTGATAATATTTGAAAGGTTTCTCTCTTGTATGAATACTCTGATGTATTCTAAGATGGGCTTTCTTAGAAACAATTTGTCACTTTGATATACATTATACTTGTAAGGCTGCTCTAATGTGAATTTTTTGATGTTTTCTAAGGCTGGCTTTCTGATTAAAAGATTTCTCACATTGACTACACTTGTAAGGCTTTTCTCCTGAATGAATTATCTGATGTGTTCTAAGAGATGAGGCACTCCTAAAGGATTTGTCACATTCATGACATTTGTAAGGTTTCTCTCCTGTATGTATTTTCTGATGAGTTGTAAGACTGCCTTTCAGGGTAAAGGATTTGTCACATTCACTACATTTGTAAGGCTTCTCTCCTGAATGAATTCTCTGATGAGTTCTAAGACTACATTTCTGGGTAAAGGATTTGTCACATTCACTACATTTGTAAGGTTTCTCTCCTGTATGAATTCTCTGATGAATTCTAAGACTACTTTTCTCAGTAAAGGATCTGTCACATTCACTACATTTGTAAGCTTTTTCTCCTGTATGGATTCTCTGATGAGTTTTAAGATTGACTTTCTTAGAAAAGAATTTGTCACATTCACTACATTTGTAAGGTTTCTCTCCTGTATGGATTCTCTGATGAGTTGTAAGATTNCGTTTCAGTGCAAAGGATTTGAAACATTCACTACATTTGTAAGGCTTTTCTCCTGAATGAATTCTCTGATGATTTCTAAGTTGACATTTCTGGGTAAAGGATTTGTCACATTCATTACACTTGTAAGGTTTCTCTCCCGTATGTATTCTCTGATGAATTCTAAGAAGGACTTTCATGATAAAGGACTTGTCACATTCACTACACTTGTAAGGTTTCTCTCCTGTATGGATTCTCTGATGAGTTCGAAGATGGTCTTTCTTGGAAAAAGATTTTTCACATTCACTACATTTGTAAGGTTTCTCTCCTGTATGAATTCGCTGATGAGTTCTAAGACTGTCTTTCTGGGTAAAAGATTTGTCACATTCAGTACATGTGTAGGGTTTAACTCCTGTATGAACTACATGATGTCTTCTAAGATTTGCACCATGGATAAAGGATTTGTCACATTCACTACATTTGTAAGGTTTCTCTCCTGTATGGATTCTCTGATGAGTTATAAGATTGCTTTTCTGAGTAAAGGATTTCTCACATTCATTACATTGGTAAGGTTTGTTCTCTGTGTGAATTCTCTGATGTGCTTTAAGATTTGAGGAGGTGGAAAGGGTTTTGCCACATTCATTACAACTGTAAAGTTTATCTCCAGTATGAATCTTGTAATGATTTTCAAAGTCTGATGTATGATAAAAGCACTTACCACATTCTGACCATTTGTTGGAATTTTCTACCCAATGAGACTTGTAATGTACTTTGAGTTGTGACAAATGCAGAAAGGATTTACTACATTTTCTACATTTATAGGGTTTTCCTGTAGTATGAGATCTCAGATGTCCACTGAGGCTTGAGTACATCTTGAAGTATTTTCCACATTTCCTGCATTGGTGTGGTTTCTTTCCACTATATATTCGTTTCAGTATGTGTTTAGGGTCACATACTTTATCATACTTTGTACTTTTGTCTTCTTTATTTTCTGTATGGATTCTCTTATTTTGAATAACAATGGAACAGAAATTTAAACAGTTTATACAGTCTTTATATTTGCAGTGTTCTTNTCCAGTCTTCCCCNTTTTATATCTGTTTATGTTTGATGATTCAACAAAGGCATGCCTGTGGGTAACAAATCCGTACTTGTTGCAATTTTCTGTAATATCACTTGTGTCATTTGGTGTACACAGGGAGAATTCATGAACCATTTTGCCCAGATCATTACATTTATAAGGCTTCTCTTGGATATTCACATGCTCATGGACAATATGTTTTGTGCCTTGATCCAAGACCTTCCCATATTTATCACATATACGATGGTACTCTGGAAAATTAGTGCAATTATGGATCATAGGGATTCATGCATAAGCGATTCAATAACTGATGTTTTCTTAAGGTTCCTAAGACATGTAAACTAGCAAATTCTGAAGGATAGAGATCTCTGCAATGGTATTTTCTGTTTCAAAATCATTAAATGGAGCTCATAATAACATCCAATCTAATCTATATCAATGAACAATGATCAACAATAGCTTTCTCATGCTTATATAAACACCATACCTTGCAGGAGGTAGGGCAAATACGTGAGTGAGCAGTAAAGAACTGTGAGAAAGAAGTTCTCCGAAGGATCTTTTGAAGAGTCCTTTTCTATTTTCTTGTTTATGTTTTCGATAGAGTCACACTGTGCAGCAGTCAGCTAGGAACCCATTACATAACCCAGGTTGGCATGGAACTCACCATATACTCTTGCAACAGCATCCAAAGTGCTAGGATTCAAATCATGCTGGGCCAGTACTAAACATAGAGAACAGAAGTGAAAAAGTAAATAATTAAACAAAAACAATAGCCTTTTCTCCATTAAAAACCTGCATTTTAGTAATCAGAAATAGGTAAATAGTTTAGTGCAATAGTAAAATTAAAATATTCCAATTATTATGTATACTGTACTATATTTCCTTGCTCTGAATATTCTGTTTTCTTTGAATTTTGAAATTTTCATTAAAAACTAGATAAAAGAGCTGGATACATTATACAGAATATTAAACTGAATATAGCATTCCACAGAACACAGAAAAACATAAAGGAAACTCCATAAAAACTTTATGTTGCTAATAAGAATTTCCTCCATCCCTGGGAGTCTCTAGATAATTCAGATAGTTTACATATGCACAATTAGGTAAATAAAAAGGATGAGTCATGAATTCTACAAGAACATTCTTACCCACAAAGACTAGATTGTTGTAATTCTCTAACATCACATCCATGTACAATGCCCTCTGAGCACAGTCTAGATATTCCCATTCCTCCTTTGAAAAGTCCACATCGACATTCCTGAATGATATTGGACCCTGTAATACAAAATTATCTATGTATGATGTGCTGCTAAACAAAATGCATTCCTAGGCAAATGAAACTTAAAAGAATAGGAGATATATTTGTGATATAGATGGGATGTGGCAATTATTCAAGGACAAAAGTTTTCTAGAAGAATTGTAGGGATGTGTCAGAAGTTGAGCATTGCTGCTCTTCCATTGACAATGTGTAGAATGACAATGCTTACATAAGGTCTCTGTCTTTCATGAATTTTCTGATGCATTCTAAGACCTGAGCAATAGATAAAGGACTTTCCTTATCTCTTCAGTTTGGATTCTGTAATGTCTTCTAAAGTCCTTTAAAATGTAATTCATTTCCCAGCATGCTCATGTCACTCTATGATATATTTTCACCCCAGTTCTATGAGAGCCAATGCTTTCTTTGGAACTCTCTCCAGGTAGGAGGCATACATAGTACACACATATACATTCAGGCAAATATAGTGATATACATAAAATCAAATTAAATTTTAATTTTAATAAAAGATGCTTTCGAAAATAGTCATAGTAATTATTGTGTTCTATCTCTGTGAAAACAGGAATAGTCACACAGTCAGCAAATCTTTAGGGAATGTAATATACGAATTTGAGATACAGATGCAAGAATGTATGATTAAGAATTCTGTGTTAATATAAAATAGAATCCCTGTGTAACATCTCAGATGGTCAAGTTATGAAGAAAAATATTGCTTCCAAAGTGTACAACTGTTGTCCTTGCTGAAATATGGACATTAGCTCAATCCTGTGTGCAGGTGGGTCATACATTACTCAATTATAGTATACTCAGTTGACATCCTGAGGCCTAGGTACAAATGCTGCATGTTTTCTAGAACACAGAGGTAGAATTTGGAAAGGAGAATTCATGGATGAATTAAAAGTCAGAGATTTTTCTTTAAAGAGTGTAACATCAATGAATACATGCAACATTCTAAAAACTCTTAGAATCAAATACTTTGTGAAGATATTTCGTGGGAATATTTTACAAACAAGAAGTAAATACAATTCAGCATTAGACATCATTAATAATATCTACATTTCTCTAAAAGTTGACACAAGCAGTACAGATAAAAATGTCATGAATTCCATATGGTGTTTCACTACATAATAGTCACAAATGTAAGTGTAAATAAAGGGCATATATGACAATGGATTCAAATGCAGTAGAAACACGTTCTGTGATCAAAACAAATAGATTGAGTGGGAGTTATATTAACACCTCATTACTTTTGAATACATTATTGCTCATGATATTGATTTAATTGAAAATTTGAACTTCTAATCACAACTCTATTCTTTCAGTATTTAAGCTCAGTCATCTTCCAGGATTTTAGGTTGAACAGATACATATTATTTATAATTCTTTCATCATTCAAAAACTAGAAGACTCCAGGTTATATGTTATCTCTGGCACAAATGTGCACCAGAAGAGTGAATCTTGGGGCTGGAGACATGTCTCAGAGGTTAAAGGAACTCGCTGTTCCTGCAGAGAATCCTAATTCAACTCTCTCTACAGCTCACGATGTTGCCTGACTTCAGTGGCCAGGGTTTGGTGCTGACCTAAGTGATACAGGTGCATAATGCACCGTACTTTGTATATTAAAAATGCAGATGAACACTCATANACTTAAATAAAATATTATTGTAAAGTAAGAAATAAAAACTTTAGAATTCCTCCCTATGTAGTACATTGCTTCATGGAGAGGAAAACATAGGGTGCGTGGAGGCTTCTTTCTCCAAAAGAAAAGAAGAAAGTAAATTAAGAGGAACATTCTTTTATGCTTGAAAATTGATGGCTATATGCAGTACCAGGTCAAGAAGAAAATTCTTACTAATATATTCTACTTTATGTAGTACAAATGTAGAGACAGCAGATCTTATGCCCCTTCTGGAAAATAAAACAAAAAGAAAGAAAATAATAATCTGTCTACTGAGAACTTCCCACTGAGAATTAAACAGAACCCCTCCTGAGACAAAGATTTCAGGTATCAACACACTTATCATCTCTGTGTATCAAATGTCAAAGAGAGAAACCAGTATATTACAATGTGTATCTGCTCACAGACATATCAATTTTTTTTTAGATAAAATGGACAATTTTTTTATTATTAAATCATTCGATGTACAACTGCAGGAGAGATAATATACAGATAGCTTGAACATAAATAGAGGTACAAATTCTTATCCTAGTAGTGAAATGTTTCACTAAAGTATGCCCAAGATTGGGCAAAANCCAAACTTATTTTATGCTACAGTCATCCTAGAGTCCTTCCTGCCAGGTAGCCTCCCTGGATCTGTGGGTTGCAGAGTGATTGTCCTTTAGTTTGTATCTAGTATCCACCTAT
>LZPO01088291.1:11290-29914 GCA_001675575.1 Neotoma lepida | reverse complement strand
GCAAAGATCTCTAGGAGCCAATGTGTGGACTTTCAAGCTAATAATAGAAGAAAAGCTAATGTCATCTCCAAGTGTACACAAATTTTAGAAAGAAAGCATCCTCAGATTCTTGCATGGGGCTTGTATGATGTGCATCTTAAGTTAAAAAAATATTCAAATTTCAGAGTTAAAAATTGTATATCTCCATCAGATGAAAGGAAGATTTAATTAAATATCTGNTACTATTTTGTATCTAAAAGTACACTGTCACTGAAAGTAGAGGTATGGGAGTCGAGGAATGGGTACTCCATTCTGCCTCCTGTGCCTCTGTAGGAATTATGGCTGTATTAAGATCAATCCATGTGAGTCTATTTAATGTGTAGTAGGGATTTATTAAGATATAAGTTGAGGAAATACATTCACAAATACAGAACGGAGTAGAAGCTGAAGTCGTCCTCTGATCTGATTGGAGTGAATCCACCTCATAGGCAAGAGCAGGGAGAAGGGGCATGTGACCCTTCTCCCCTCCTTTTAAGAGGCAGATGGCAGGAAGCACCCCCTCCTTTGGGGCCCTATAGCCCAAGGTCATGGGCAGAGCAAATACCACTACATGGCTGAGCAGTTCACTTCCTCTCTTTGGCCTTTGATTTTCCCATCTGTGAAATGGATTCCATGCCCTTAAAGGTTCCTCTGTGCTTTGACTAGCAGGGTTTTATTTCCTGGTGACATCCTAGAGAGAGACTTAGAGCAGCATGGGTGGATAAATTAAAAGTTCAAGAAAGTAATTGCCAGAACAATATTGTAAAATCTAGAGAAAAACAAGAATGGGAAAAAAATCACATTTACTTGCTATGCAAATAATTTTTCTATCTAGACAATAGTTGCTACTTTTCATATTTTCCCTTTGCACTACATTTTATGTTCCTCCAACTCATGGTTTTTAACTTGATTCTTTTTTCCCCCTCCTTATTTTTAATACCCTATGCTTCTTAGTAAGAAATAGGGGGTCAAGAAATGCTCCTGGTTGAATAAACCAGTATGTACCATGGCAAGTGGAGGGAGGGCAGCATGACCACTGTAGCCACTGGGTGCCCAGGTCCAGCACAATCTGCCTAAAGCCTAATTTAGCAGCGTTCTTGGAAATGGTCGTTTTCAGGAGCTACGTGATTAATGCGAACGAAGAACACTTGGCAAGCTGTTGGAGAAAAGACACTTTATGGGAAGCTGTCAGACACAACATGCTTCCTCTCCCTGCTTATCTAATCATGCCTGCATTTCAGTGTTGCTGGAGCTGCTGCCCTGCAGATCTGCTAAATTACTGCTGGTCAGTCTTCGGAGAGAGCACAAACCTTTTCTCCCAGGAAACAAAGAGAGACAGTTGGCTTGAGTCTCTCCTGGAATTTACTACCTGTCCTGCTGATGCAGAGATGAGGAGTGCCAGATGGACGGATGGAAGGAGCTGGGCTTTCCATGTCCCTCCCTGACCCCAGTATAGCTGAAAAAGGTGTGGGGAGGCTTATGTTATTACAGAGCCATCAAAGAACCAAGCCAGTTCCAAGGTGGCCTGTGGTCTGTCTTTAGATATTCCAGAAAGTACAAGTGTGAGACCAGATTCAAATAAAAAAGCCCTAATCCTCATGAATTGGCTTCCTTCCCCTTCTCCTTCTATCTCCATCTCATCTCCCACTCTTTGCCACCCCTTTTTGGAATCTTGCAAGATTAAGTGGCCAATTTGTCTCCCCAGCACTGAATTTTAAGTGGAACAGCTAACTGTGTGATCACATTATTAATATTTATACCCTGTCACAGAATGTTGACAGATTAATTATGCAACATAGTATAAAAGTCAGCAGGAAGCATGGGTGAACTGGACATGAATAATAGCTAAGCCCATGGAGGTCTAGCATATGTCCCAGGATGGTTATGTACTCTTGGGAGCTCCACACNCTGGTTCCTTCAGATGCGACCCATTGCTTTATCTCTATCATTTAGGGTGCACATCTGGTTGTTTTCAAAGCCTTTGTGTGGATATTATCCACGCTGGATCTCACTGGGGGTTGACCCACTGAGCAAACACTTACAATGCAGTGTGACAGTGTAGAGATGAGTGACATTCTAGAGTGTGCTCTCCCAGAAATGAGCTCCCCATGGGTAGGTTCCTTTTTTTCTGGAAAACAATCATCATTGATTGGTATGGTCGTAAACAAAGAAATAGGAAAGTGGAAGTCCCTCAGGAGCTATCACTCACCTGAAAAAACAAAGCACCCATTTGGTGTTGNAGCATGATCAAGGGTAATGTGAGAAGTCTTCCAGCTGCATAGCTCTGTATTGTCCCACCTGGTCAGTTTGTTTCTCAGGACCTTGACTTCCTTTGGGGGATGATGGGGCTAATGAGAAGATCTCCTTAGCATTCAGACTCACTGGAGTCAAGTCCTGAGTAGCAGCTACTCTAATCGACCCTGGACTCAGTGTTGAGTCCTTGTTTGGTTTTGGCCAAATTATGCAAGTTTCTAAGGGACAAAGCCATTGTTTATGAAATGGAAGAGTGTACTTACTGCTAGAGTTCTTCATATAGATGGTGTATGTAGAAAGCTTAGGCATAATGTTATTATCTCACCTATAAAATATTAAATAATATATTCTGAAATGTCCTGGAGAGAAATGGAATGAATATGAACAGAATTATGTGACTGTGCTGTCTTGCATTCTGTTGGTTGTTATTTCTCTATTTTTGTGGCCTGTGTTTAATTTCTGTACTCAATAGAGCACCATCCTGTGGTTATATTGGGCAGCTACACTTCTGCCCTGGGGTATAGCTAACATCTCGTATTGTATGTATCCCTCCAGTGAATCATATGTAGTGTACTTTGAAAGAATCCATAATGCTTAATCTTGATTGTCAACTCGGTTGTATCGGGGGTTGCCAGGAGACTACCTATAGGTGTGCCTGTGAGAGCATTTTGCAGAGGATTAGGTCTTGTGGACAATGTAGTAGTAAGTGGATTAATCCATTCTTGGACTCAAAATTTGAATAGATTTCTGGGAAGAGATGGAATTGTGGAAGATAGGGCATGGATGAAGGAAGTAGGCCACTTGGGGCCTTTGCTAGGGAACTGTACCCTATACTGTCTCTTCTTGTCATTGGTCCACACAGCTTCCAGGCCTTGATAATATGAACTTCTGTGCTTCTCTNCTCTCCACTACTATGGATTGATGCCTGAGAAACTGTGAGAATAAATAAATAAGTTGCTTTTTATCAGGACTGTCCATCAGACACTACTGTATTCTCTGAGCCTCTGTACAGTTGCTAGGCCCTGGTATCCCATAGCATCTGTGACAAATGCTGGCTGAGAAGCAGTCACATTGGTGCTGGTGAGATGACTCACGAGCTAAAGGCACTTGTCACAAAGCCTGGAAACTTAAGTTTGATCCCCAGAATCCAAACAGTGGAAGGAGAAATGATTCCCTAAAGTTGTCCATGCCATACACACACACAAATGCATACACAAAGAAAAAAAAGTAATATGATAACAACAACAACAAAACCATCTACATTATTGGGAGTAGAAACCTTAATGGTAGAGTGTCATTGCCCTCTTCACAGGAGACCATGCGGTGACACTTCTGTGTGGTGATCATCACAGAGTGGAGAGGCTTGTGTGATAAGTGTTATATGCATATATTTTATCATTGTTCCTCTGTCAATTTGTATGTGTGCATTTTGTGGTTATTCAAAGATGGCTAGGTTATTCTGTAGAGACAGTCACTTGAATCATTCAGTTATCAGGTCACATAACAAAAAGCTGTTGCAATCACAACACATCAAATCAATTCTGGGAGTGATATACCTTGTAATCACGCAATGCAAATAATCAAACCCAATAAGCAGGCGAGCCTTCGATGTCATCAAGCAGAACTCCAGCTACAAGTAGCTATGATAGCCTTAAATCAGCCCTTCAACTCACATACCTCAGCTATGATAGTCACTGATGCACTTCCCACGCCGAGCTGAACATTTAGCGCCTAGAATAATGCTGCTCCAATATTCAGGAAGTCAACTGATTAAATTAACCATCGAGTACTATTTGAAAATCATCCATGGATTAAAAGAAAATGTGTCAAGTGCATGAACAAAGGCACCTGCTCTCATCTTCTTTCTGATAGTAGTGTTTTCTCCAGGCCCACCTGTCACCAGCCGTTTCTGTGAGAGTGGAGACTAGAAATGGGTGAGAGCTCCATGCCTACCAAAGTGAACTGGGGTGAATGATGTGAGAATAATGACTAGCTATGTAAAAATGCATCCCTTTTCTTTGACAAGTCCCAANGTATGTATCTACAACACAACTCCCACACCTAAGGCTCAGGGATCATTGTGGAAGTGGGGGCAGAAATATTGTAAGAATCAGGGGAACATGAAGTTTACTATAAGATTATATCTCCTAGAAATGTTAGAAGCTACACCCATAAAGTCTCACCAACATTACTGCCTAAACATTAGTCTAACNAGGACAATGACAATAGACACACTAACATGGACATGGACAAGAAAGCCCATGACTGATCCCTACACAAAGAACTACAGGCAACTAAGGAATGCTGAGAGCAGGGGAAATAGTCTTCTTCAGGGAGGAGCACACCAATTGTTAATCCAATACAAAATGGTCAGCCCTGAAAATATACATACAAGTAACNTTATATAGGTTGTGCAGGTTGTACTTAAGTATTTAGAAATATATACATAAACAGTTAATGAAGAAAAGAGGCCACAAATTAGAAAAAGAGAAAGGAGGGGTATATGGGAGGGTTTGGAGGGAGGGAGGGAGGGGAAGGGAGAAATGATGTAATTATATTATAATCTCACAAAATAAAAGGAATTATTTTTTTTTAAAGAACTTACTAGTTACTTGCTACAGGCTTATCACTGCTGATATACACCGTCATAGAGACACAAAAACAACATTCTTTGTGTGAAGCAACACAGTCTTTGGAATAGTAGGACAGTGAAGAAAGTAGTAAGGACAGTGTCTTATTGTCTTTCCTTGATCCTCTGCTAAAATACCCTGGCAAAAGCATTTGAAGGGAAACCTGGTTTAGTCTAACTCTTGGTTCAAGGTACAATTGGTCACCGTGGGGAAATGCAGGCAGGAGGAGCTAGAAGCAGTTGGCCATATCACACTCACATCCAACAAACAAAGAGAAAATGAATAAATACAGAGCAGAGCTCAGCTCCCTTTCTCCATTTTATACAGACCGGAAACTCCTGCCCCGGGGAATGGTCCTGCCTATAATTAAAATGGGTTTACCCNGTCAATTAACACAATCAAGATATCTTTCCACAAGCATGTCCTTTCTCTAGACGATTCTAGATAATGTCCAACTGACAATTAATACTAAATATCATAGACACAATGCACATAGACACACTGGGTGCTGGCTTAGGAAACTGGGATCCATTTAATTCTACCCTCCAGATGGATGGGCTGGCACATACCTGGAAATCACAGCGCTTATAACNTGGAANCAGGAGAATGACAATTTAGAATCCACCCTANGTTTTAGAGACAATGGCTCAAAAATGAAATGATATCTTTTTCCTTGAAATAGACCTCTTGTTAGCTGAAATTATTATCTAACACATTTTCATGCAGAACCCCCCTTCAAACTTCGAGGAATTTAACTCCATTTTACAAGCAGAACACAAGAATCTCCAAAGCTTTGGGTGTGGGTGTCCAGCTAAAGGACCAGTTTTTTGTTTGTTTGTTTGTTTGTTTGTTTGTTTTAAGTACCAAGCTCTGGATGTCAAGCTTAATGTCCTACCTCATCATCTGTTTGTCACATTGCCTATTCTTATTGGCCAGAACTTGTGTGATACACTGAACAACCTGTAGGTCAATGTAATGTGTCTTGAGAGGTAAATCAGTGCCCATCGGCTAGTAGATGCTGCTTAGTGCGTTAGTAAAAATTAATAGAGCTAAGAAGTGGGGCTTATCATAATGCACGCATGAGATCAGCAGGAGGAATAGAGTAGTCTACATATTTTGAACTTCTCAGAGCTGCATTTGTGTCAGATAACCTTTNAGGACAGTGGTTCTTAACCTTCCTAAAGCTGTGACCCTTTAATATAGTTCCTCATGTTGTGGTGACCCCCAACCATAAAATTATTTTTGTTGCTACTCATAATTGTAATTTTGCTACTGTTATGAATTGCAATGTAAATATATTTTGGAGATAGAAGATTGACAGAGGTGTCACAACCCACAGATTAAGAACCACTGTTTCAAGAGCCTCTTTGTTAGCTTGGGCCCTGGAGAAACTTAACATGTGAGTACAGCCTGTCCAAAGTGAGACACATTATAGGTAAGATGTGACAGCAGGCTCCAAGATCCTCCCCAAGCAGGCAGTGTCACAGGACACCACCATTGAAAGTCAAATCTTTGCAGTTCTACAAGGATGATGGATTAGTGGGAGCTACTTAGAAGCTACTTCCCTTCCTCCCTATTCACAAAAGTCAATTAAAATGTGCATGGCAAGAATCTGCATGTTCAGAGCTCCTATGAAATTGATAGAATTACTTTTAAGTACATTTAAGCTCAGTGGAGTCCCTTAAACCTGTTGTACCACAGGCGCAGTCATGAGAAAGGAAGAAGGGACCAAAAATTAAAAAGGTGGAAGAAACAGGGCATCCAGAAGAAAGGGGATATAGACAAGCACTGAGCCATAATACCCAAGGAGAAAGGAGGAAACAGTCCCCTGTGAATTGGGCACCAAGCCCATTTTTCAAAAGTGAAGAAACTTCCAGAATCTGGGTGCAGAGCACTTTCTACATAGAGCGGGCTCACCAATGTGAAGGTTAATTATGAGGCAAAAAAATGTCCCCACGAGGTGAGGTTTTCTGTTGCTGCTTTTTGTTGGCATCTCCAGGCGCCTGCGAATACAGAAGAGGCCCTTTGATAGCCACGCTGGCAGTCGTCGCCTCTCCCTGTGATCCAACAGGTTAATGCACCGCTGCCAAGCCTCCAGAGTGAGGCAATCAGAAGCACGGCTTGATAGAAATAAAATGCAATGTGGGGATGAGGAAGGGGGTCTGCGGTTGGTAGCTCAGCTCCTGGCAAAACCCTCCTCCAATCAAGCCCTCCCTGGAAGGCAGTGTTAGCAGAGTGGCTTAGCGGCACCTGGGATGCGGAGATTAATCTCCCCTTTTTGTTTTCTTTTGGGTCTCTCTAGGCACTGCTGAGTGCAAGAATTTATGTTGGCTTCCTTCCTAGAAGGGAGCTACAGGCTGCAGGAAGAGGATGTGTCATCAGATGTCACCTCTCACGGTGTCTCTGTGGCTGTCTGTCTGTCGCTCTGCCCCTCCTTGCCCACCAGCTCTCCTTCCCACACTCTTCTGTGATGGCATGCTGTGCCTAGAATCTTTGTGGGCAGAGCAATAGTAACAGCTCTGGTACCCCACCCACAAAGGCGCTCTCTTCCTCACTGGTATGTCAGCTCAGACCTTCTAGAGGGAAATTAAGTGAATGAAGGGAAAGGGAGCTGGGCTCTGATCACATGTCACCGTGGGGCCGAAGCTTCTTCCGGCCCGATGCAGACATCTATGGCAAGTTATCTAATGGCATGAGGACTATCTTTAGGGATCTTTTTGAAATGTTGAGCAACCACTGTCCCACAGTGCCTTGCAGCATTTGATTTAAGCTGTGGAGTCATTGTTCTAGAAAATAAAAAAAACCTCACTGTAATGAACTAGTGGNTAGGCTTCTATTGTCTGGGGGATGGGGTAAAGATGCTTANAGCCCAGGGCTCTTACTCCAGGACCACCCTGCGCATGCGCATACCATCCTGGAGGCGGGTTGTAGCAGAGGTTGCCTAGCCCCAGAAGGTGGGTTTTTCCAGCAGAAGTCTGCAGTGGTTTGCTAAATTGTCAGAGCGGCTCTCTTTCCCAGCACATATCTGACTATTAATCACCATGACACTCTGAACACCACTTGTGACTTCTTTTCATGTTCTTTCCAGACTGGTTGCAATTAGGTTATGGTTTTAGATCTTAGAGCTTTGATAATAAGGTTCTTAGTATTCTGGAGAAGGGCTTAGGCAAAAAATAGTGCTTGCTAGTAATTTCTTCCTATTTCTGCTGGATCCAGTGGCTGAGGAGTGACTTCACAGTGGCATCATATCTCCCCCAGTATGTCAATTCCTAGCAAAACAGTAAAGGCCCTTTGGACCTAAGAATCAGTATCTTAGAACATGGNATCTACCCTTGAAAGGAATGCTGGTACCCCAAGCAGAGTTCTGGGCTTTTCGGGGGAGGCTGGAATATAGAGGCAGAGATCCGATTCCTGGCTCCTTCCCTGGCTGCTTCCGCATCCTGCTGAGTTGGGCCCAGCCATGCTCCATTTATAAGAAGAGGCACGCTAGTGTCTATCTCATGTGCTGTTAAATAGATGTGAGATGTCACCCCTATTTATTATAACAGCACAAAACTCTTGCCTGAAGAGTCACCTTGACGAGAGATGGATTCTTGTGAAGAATCACAACCGGAAAGCTAGAGAAGCATAAAATAGAGCTTGGAGTTTATATTCTGTGCATTTTTTTTCATTGGCTTTTCATGTGGCCTTTCNGAGAATTAGATTTCCATTTTGTTATTGTTAATTGATGGAGTTTCACAGATTTACTGGGAAATAGGACACAGGCTGAGAAGGTGGGGTGTGTGAAAGGTCTCACACAAACTTTTACAGGGATTAGTGTGTTCACTGAAGACAATAGGATTAATTGCTCATCTTCCATTTCTCACTGACGCCTTTTTCTGACTCCAGANTCAGTAATAAGAACCATGGGCACATCGAACTGCATTTTTCTCTGTTGAATTATCGACTAATTGATTTATTTCAGACATGGCCTTTCTACTTTCTTTTCCTGGGCATCCTGCAGCGAGTTTTGTTACCTTCTTGGCCCTGTTTACGCTTCCCCATCGTGCACATAACTGGAAACTTGGCATGAAGCAGATGGGGGAGATGCATTCTATAGATATCAAAGCTTTGTTGGTTAAATGCCACTCTCTTCTGAGGTGGATGGCTCCCAAGACCCTGAAGGTTTTGGAAATATGCTCTAAATAACCTTTTTTTCCATGTGAACACAGGGCTCAGTGGAGAAAGGTTATTTTCAGTGGCCCTCAAGGTTAAAGTTGGTTACTTTTCCAGATGGCTTCTATCTGGTTCTTTGGATTATGTTGAGCCTCCCCATGACCAATCTCCTAGTACCAAGAATAACAGGAAGTGGAAGGCAGCCACAGTGAGGGCATATAGAGATTGAAGGGTTAAGTCTAGAGCATATGGTCTATCACAGTCCTGCAGTGGTAACCCCAGGAAAAACAAATCCATTCCCAGGGCTGCTCATCATATTTCCCACTGCACCAGTCACTGACCTCCTGAGTCCTCCTTTCTTCTGCTTCTACTTGCAACTTTTTTTTTTTAACTTCCACAGAGTTATTTATGTAGTAGCTGCTCCAACTCCAGCTGCCACAGGGTCTAGCAAGCTCCTTGGAACTGGTTTGAAGATGGCCACATTGGCAACTGGTACAAGGAGAAAATCTGGCTTACAATAAAAAGGGTGAGATCTCTGCTTTAGCTTAACCTTAGGACAGGCAACTTAGCTAGGTCTGGCCCAAGTCACCCTTGCAGGAAATCAGGTGTGGCTTGCTGTTTCCGAGTGCTCTGCAAACCTGAAGCCCAGCAGTGCTTTGGCTGCAAAGTCTACTCTGTGTGTGCCTGTTCAGTTTGGATGTGCTCATCTCTGTGCTCTCTTTTAGTCCCCCTACATCCCACTTGTACACTGAGAATTTATTACTCATATTCATACTTTTTTGTTTGTTTGTTTTTCGAGACAAGGTTTCTCTCTGTGACAGCTCTGGCTGTCCTGGAACTCATAAANCCCACAGGAGAGATCTACTTAGGGGGACAGGTTTTATTTTTGTTGGTTTGTTTGGTTTGGGTTGGTTTTTTGCCTTTAACATTGGGAGGTAGATTCCACTATGAGAGGGGAATCCTGAGGTGAAGGAAATGTATTTCTCTTGGGTTTCTGTGTGATTCTTGCACTAAATGGTCGTACATTGTGGTTCTAGTCACAAAGTGTGTAAATGTCTAGATAGTTCCACATTCAATACATTTATCACATCTTCCTTTGTAGACCCCAATAACGCTAGACGAGGCTCCCCCCAACCCATCTCCAGTGCAATAACAGCTGCTACAAAGCCACTCAGCCAAACAGCCCCCTCCCTCAAGGGAGCACTTTTGGTGTTGACCTTAAAGAGCAACTTCAGTCAGGAATAGGGAGGCTCAATTGTTCATAAGCCCGACANTTATTACTTGGAGATTCTTTCTCCACAGCACAAGCCGCTCTTTACAATTTTGTCAAATAAAATGCTGCTTTCATCAGTGCCCCACTTTCTCCATTGGCTGCTCCCCACCCCCACCACCTGTGGACTTGGCGTGGCTCAGCAGTGCAAAACCTAGGGCCATCACTCAGAAAGGCAGGACTCCTGAGTAAGGGCCAGGCAGATGTCCAGAGCAGGTGCGGGCTCTGGTTTTCTTCTTTTATTTATGAGGCGTCTGTTGAGTGAGAAGGTAAATAATTGTGGCTTCCCCTTTTGAAATGCACTGGCCCTCTTTGGCATTTTCTAGATTGCCAGGTTAAAGAAGAATGCAGAATAAATCTATGACAAGCATTCCAAGGCCCAAAGTGGTTAACCGATCACAGCAACTCAGCAATCAGCTCCCTTCTGTAAGGAGGAACAGGGATGCTATACATCTCCATAGCTCTCTGCTTTTCACTTGCAAGCCCCCTAATATCAGAATCCCCAGTGTCTCCCACCTTGCTTCCNCTGAAGCCCAATTTGGAGAATTAATAGTTCAGTAGTCAGGTCACATTTTTTTTGATATCATATACGGAGAGAATTTCAGATGTATCCTTTCTCAGCTCTGAACCATAGATGGTCTTTAGGACCCTTTTATAACCTAAAGCAAGGATAGTAGAGTAGCAGGAACTGGGGACCATCTAAAATCAGGATAAGAGAAGTCCATTGATAGTCTCCAATACAATGTGCTACTAACTTGTTATAAGAGAAATCTACATTATTGGTAATTCATAAACAATGATAGGCATGATAAATAAACCCAACCCTGTAATGTACCTCCATTTGACTTGAAAGAGACTCTTTTCTTTGTGAATAGATGGGAATTGGTATCTTCCTAAATAGACAAAACTCAAGACTTGTTGTGATGAAGTCCAGTTTGGATTGTATTAAAGTCAATCACAAGGGTGAATGTTCTTATTATGAAACAACATACATATAATATACTTGTAGAGTTTTATGATTTTTCCTTCCTCTACTATACTTTTTCCCAAACCTAATTCAACTTCAGTTCCCCACCACCCTTTCCCATCTTGTTTTGTTGAATTATTCCAAAATATTCTGCTTAGTTTCCCAAGAAACAGAAATTTTCTTTTCATACTCATACCTTGTCATTGTCTGAGGGGTTTGAGTAAACACATAACTAAAGGAGAGTGTGTGCCTCCTAACAACAGGCTTGGGGGAAGTTGAAATGGACTCTGGGTAAGCACATGGCTCCATTCATAAATGCCTTGGAGGCTCGATAAACCACAGGGAAATGGTGAGAAAGAACAGAAATTCAGTGCATGGNAGACCATGACTGCATGACTGACAGGGAGAGTACAGAGTGCCAGNTAACTGGGCACGTCAATCAAGTGGAAGTCAAGCAGAAATCAGTCAAGAGTGCTGTTAACGCATGCTGATCTTGGAGTCAGGCTTTCTGAATTCATGTGCTAATATTAGCTGTTGACCTCTGACAAATCTCATAACTTATTGGATCTTTCATTTATTCATGTGGAAAACAAGGACATACCTCACTAATCTGCATGACCACAAACTCACCAGTTGGAACCCTTTAAGAAGATCAAATGAAGTAATATATGGTTGCCCTGGTAACCATCAACAGTCTGCAAATAGATACATCTTGTCAACCTTTCACTTTGAAATAGTTTCAGACTTAGAGAAAATTAGTGGGATTACCACAGATACGCTTNCAAGAGTGGCCCACTATTAACATTTCTCAATATATTTTTATCTTTTTTTGTGGATAGATGGATGGATGGATGATTGGATGGGTAGATGGATAGATAGATATAAATAAAGCATGTAGTATATGTATAATAAATATTTTCCCAGCCATAATTTTTGATTTATCTGAAGACNCCATGACCTTTCTCTCAATACATCAGCCTCAGTGTTTATTTCCCAACAAGAAAATATTCTCTTAAAATTATAAAAGTCATACTATTTAATCTTGAAATAAGACTATTGCTTAGTACACAGTAGTTGTTAGAAATTTTCCAGTACTGTTGTCCTTTTTAACATTCTTTCCTAACCTGAATCTAGAACAAGATCACACTGTCNCTTCACAGCTGCCATAGATCTTTAGTCCCCTGACCTTTCTTTTTCTTCCAAGACATGTCCTTATATGGCCTGACTGGNTTTTCCAAAATTTTACATAATGAGATCCTAATCCTCAGTGTTAAAGTATTGAGAGGTGTGGCCTTTGGGATATTGTTAGGTTGTAAGGGTAGAACCTGGGTGATGGGCCTAGTGCTCTGTATGAAGGAGTAGAGAGGAGGGTCAGTGTGTTTCACGGCACAAGACAAAGTTGTCCTTGTAATCCGACTTTCTTTGGACCACCAGCTCCCAAATAATGACATGGAGACTTCTTTTTAAGTTTCAAAGCTTGGCCTTAGCTTAGGCTTGTTCCCAAGCTCTTAAAGCTTAAATTAACCCATTCATATTAATCTACATTCTGCCACATGGCTTGTTACCTCTCCTCAGTCTGTAGGTCTTACTTCCTCCAAGTCTCACTGGTGAATCTCTACCCCCCTGATTCCTTCCCAGAGTTCTTATCTCTGCCCTGAAGTTCTGCCTATCCTCTCCTGCCTAGCTATTNGCTGTTAAACCAACTTATTAAACAAATCATAAGGTGCTTTGCAGACACATCTTCACAGTATACAAAAAGATTATCCCACAACATTTCCTGGTGTGTCCTTGTGCCTGGATTCAGGCTATTCATTTTGTTCCATAAATCTGTGATGTGCCCTTCGTGGTGCATCATATCCCAAGGCATACATCTGTTTGTCTCTTTATTGGTGATGATATCAGAAACCTCTCAGTTAAGGTGCTCTGTCATGATTATCCACTGTGTTTTTACTACTTTTCCTATTGGAATAAGTAACTAATTTCCTAAAGGATATTTCAAGACTATGAAAATAGCTTGCCTCTGCCAAGTCTTACCCACCAGTTTTAGCATCCATTGATGATTGGTGAGTTGTCTGTTACTAAACTTTGAAGTGTAATAATAGTCACTATTACAAAGCTGAATGGGCAGAATCGATCTTCTGGAGAGATGCTGTAAGGGAAGGGCCTTGGGGAACAACTGGAAAATGGAAGAAATTCCCCTTGCCAGCTTTTCTTTGGTTATAAGCTTGGAATGAGGAAATTTTAATTATGGTTTACCTAGAAAGTGAGGGAGTGCATGATGCTCTGTGTTAGGTACCTCCAGTTTGAAGTCCCTTCCGTCTACCATTGCTTTTCTCCACCAGTCCAGCAAGCACTTCCTCAGTGAAAGGTCTTTTGCTTATCACTGCTGTTCTCCATCCATCCAGCAGCCTGCAGGCNCTTCCTCCCTAGGTTTCCTTACTCTACCTGCATGGGAAGTACTCTCCTGATACTGATGACACCACTGACTAACTGCATGACTGTACACAGCACACTGCTGTACAGACAGGCATTCTGTGGGTGGGTGACATGGTACAGCTTAACCCCCCAATTGTATTCTCCCCATCTAGAAATTGGGGGCTGTTAATATTGAATGGATAAGATTATTGGAAGAAGTAAACAGATGTTACATTAAAAGTCCTTCTCAGGTATAAGTGTTTAGGAAAATGGTGAATTTTCACTGTACTCCAGAGTTACATAGAAAACTTCTGCTTCATTTAGCAGAATTAAGGGTTGGATAAGAGCACGTGTTTGCTCTCTTTAACTTTTCACTCCTCCCTGATAGAGGAGGAAAGACTTCACTGGTTTCTGAGTCTGTCATTCCCTAGGCCACACTGAACGGCAATTAAANTTAAAGGAGATCTGGCGTTTCTCCCTCACACTGCCAAGTCCACGTGGTGTTGATGTAACATGTTCTCCTGATCTAGCAAGGCTTCTACAAGGCTCTACAGTTGGAGTGGGCTGCAGGCCTAGATCCTCACCCTCATCTGAGCCATAGAGATGTTCAGTCTTGTTCCTCCCATTGTACTTGTGGGTCCTTCAGAATGTAGTCACAGGGTACTTGTCATCGTCATGGCAGAACCAATTTCTCCCCAGGGAAGGCCATGGGACCTGAATAGGATGAAGATGGGAGGAAGCCCAAAGGCTCATCTCTGGGGTAAAAGCAGTGACTGTCACTGTCTTTTGGTTTCGACCCCCATTGTGTTTCTGCTCTTCCCAAAGACTCGAAGAAGAGGCAGGATGTAAATGATCAGTAAAAGAAAAGGCAGCCTGTAAGAACAGCCTATGTAATAATTATAATAATTAATAGTGAATGATAAGATTATATTATTTGGAAGGTTTCCAGAGGGAGGGATGTTTGTGACCTCTGCATATGTGTCATGATATTCACAGTCCCACATTCACACACATGAGTGCATGTGCATGCACACAAATGTACACACAAGTGGATGTGCACACACACACACAAGAATGGTGAGAACACATTCAAAGGACAAGGCCCAGATTGATGGGAAATGAAGTTCAAGCAATTTAAACTAATTGTGATACATTGGATAAAATAAAATTTCATGCTCACACGAATATCTAACATGCAAGGAAACAACTAAACAAGTGTTNGAAAAAGGAAAGCATTTTCTTACAGAAATATACCAAACATCAACATGTAAGGAATGATGGAGTTAGGGAAAAAACAAACAAACAAATAAAACCCAGCACACTATGATCAGCCAAAGCTGAGTCTTTTGAGACTGGAAGGTGGTGGGCTTCACATTCACGGGCTTATTTGTTAACATGGAAATCTTGTGTTTCAGAGCAAAATATATTATCTCTGTGGTGTGATGAGGAATACAAGGAGCAGAGAAAGAAATGGCAGAGTTAGAGCCAGAAAATGCCTACTTAGTTGTCCTAGTTGTTGGAAATGACAGACAGACAGATCCATTACTTAGCAAGGCCTTGCTGTGTCAATGCAATTAATGACAAGCTGCAAGGCTCTGTCACCCAGAAGCTGGAGGCATTCAAGCAGGATGGGGTAGTGTCTGCCTTCTTCTCTTCCTTGCCTCTCACTAGGTACACATCATGTACTCCTCTAAGTATTACAAACTAACTGACATCATATGTGCTCCTTACATATGTATATCACAAATAGTATCTTCTTAAAGAGGCCTGCATCTAACTCTCATGGAATTCTCACTTAAAAGAACATTTTGATTAGCAGAAACTACAGGAAATAGTGACAATTTTCAAGTTAGGCCAATGCAATGTGGGTGTAAGCCAGACTCTCCCATTNAATAGCTGACAGTCTTAGGAAATGCTTAGGTACTCTGGCTCTGAAATTCCACCTTTACAAAATAAGACTGGTGCTCACCTTTCTGGTGTGGTTGAGTAGGTTCCATCAAATAACCCATGTGAAGACCTAGAGAAAGCAGACAGACTTATATTATTGGGAGTATTCTGTAACTTAGTTATTTTAATCACTATGGAAATTACGTTTTAAACTGCTGAGGAATCTCTTTTCAGAGGTATGTTTTTGTTTACCTTTGTATACAATTTAGTTTTCATGATAGCAAGCACAATACCATATGTATAAAACACGAGAAACAGGGTTTTAAAGTAACTGAATCATTTTTGTAGATGCTATCAAGTGTTGAACCCAGATGCACCTACAGTTTTCTGGTAATAATGAAGACAGATGATGATNGTGGTGGTGACGACAATGATGGCAATGATTGTGACCATCANGGTTATGCTGGTGTTGATAACAATGACAATGATGATAGTGATGATGTTGACAATAATGTCAGTGATGATAATGACCATGATGATGATGATGGTGATATATGATGACAATGGGAAAGATACTGATGGTGATGATGGCAGTGGTCATGATGATGAAATATGATGATGATATTGACATTATTGTTTGTAAGAAGAAACATAATCCTGGGAATGTATATGATTATCGTTTATCACTTTTCATCATGGTAGGCAATGACTTATAATTCAGCATTAAGATATCCTAATGGTCCATTCCACTTTCTTCAGTTATTTCTCACATTCTAATTACTTCTCTTCTAAGTTCTTCTTATAATCACCCTAGTCATTGTGCATTACTATTGGGAACAGCAGATTCCTTTAAAACTGGATATGAAGCCACATCTATTTATACCTATAAATACTTATAAATACCTTCTGCCTGAACTGTCAGTTACCTGAAATCAACTGTGATCTGAGGGACATTAAATGAGAAATTGCAGAAACAAAAGTTGTGGATTGCATGTTGTTCCCAGTGTCTAGAAATTTAGAGCTGTCCTGCTTTGACCCCCTTGGGATATGAGTCATTCTTTTGCCTAGAGTATCCTCCTCATTAGTCACTTAGTAGCCATTTCAGTTAGCATATTAACTCCAGTGCCACAATGCCATTGTTCAAATAGCCCTTATTTTACTTATTAATGGTCCCAAGGTATAAGAGGAGTGGCGCTGGCAGTTTCATTGTGGTGTATTATTAATTATAATTTTAATATTGTTCTATTTTATTATTAGTCATTATTTATTTATTTATTATTAATTAAAGTTTTTTCATTTATTTTACATCCCAACCACAGTTTACCCTCCCTCCTCTCCTCCTGTTTCCTCCCCTGCCCCAAGCCTCCCTCCTGCACCCCCTTCTCTCTGCCCCCCTCATACATTCCTACTCTGTTTCTTGTCAGAAAGAGGCGGGCCTCCCATGGATGTCAACAAAGCATGGCATATAAAGTTGAGGTATGACTAGGCTCCTCCCTTTGTATTAAGGCTGGGCGAGGCAACTCAGTATGGGAAATAGGTTCCCAAAAGTCAGCTCAAGCGTTAGGGACAGGCACTGATCCTACTGCTAGGAGTCCCACAAACAGACCAAGCTACACAACTGTCACATGTATGTAGAGGGCCTAGGTCAGTCCCAGGCAGACTTCCTAGCTGTTGTACAGAGTCTGTGAGCTCTAAGGTTAGTTACTTCTGTGGGTTCCCTTGTGATGAACTTGACTCCCCTGGCTGGTACAATCCTTCCTCCCTCTCTTGAACAGGATTCCCAGAGCTCAGCTCAGTGCTTGGCTGTGGATCTCTGCATTTGTTTCCATCGGTTACTGGATGAAGTCTCTCTGATGACAATTAAGGTAGTCACCAATCTGATTACAGGAGATGGCCAGTTCAGACACCCTCTCCACAGGAGTCTTAGCTGGGGTGATCCTTGTGAATTTCTAGGAGTTTCCTTAGCACCAGGTTTCTCCCTAATCCTAAAATGCCCCCCATCAGGACATCTCTTTTGTTACTCTCCTCCGTTCTGCCCCCAATGGCCCAAACCCATCCCTCATGTTCTCATCCTCCCAAACCCCTGCCCCCAGTTTATCCAAGAGATCTCTTCTATTTCCCCTTCCTAGGGAAATCCATGCATCCCTCTTTGGGCCCTCCTTGTTACCTAGCCTCTCTGGGGCTGTGGACTGTAACCTGGTTATTCTTTACTTTACAGCAAATATCCACTTATGAGTGAGTACAAAACATGTTTGTCTTTCTGGGTCTGTGTTATCTCACTCAGGATGACTTTTTCTAGTTCCATCCACTTGCCTGAAATTTCATGATGTCATTTTTTTTTTTTACAACCAAGTAATACTCCATTGTATAAATGTACCACATTTTAAAAAATCCATTCTTTGTCTGAGAGGCATCTAGGTTATTTCCAGTTTCTGGCTATTACAAATAATGATGTTATGAACATAGTTGAGCAAGTGTCCTTGTGGTATGGTTGAGCATCCTTTGGGAATATACCCAAGAGTGGTATCGCTGGGTCTTAAGGTAGATTTTCTGAGAAACTGCCATATCTATTTCCAAAGTGGCTGTTCAATTTTGCACTCCCACCAGCAATGGAGGAGTGTTCTCCTTACTCCAACGTAAGTTGTCATTAGTGTTTTTAATCTTAGCCATTCTGATAGGTGTAAGATGGTATTTCAGAGTTGTTTTGATTTACTTTTCCCTGATGGCTAAGGATGTTTAACAATTCTTTAAGTGTATCTCAGCCATTTGATACTCTTCTGTTGATAATTCTCTGTTTAGATCTGTACCCCATTTTTAATTGGATTATTTGGTATTTTGATGTCTAGTTTCTTGAATTTTTTTATATATTTTGGAGGTCAATCTTCTGTCAGATATGGGGTTGGTGAAGATCTTTTCCCATTCTGTAGGCTGCCATTTTGTCTTGTTGATAGTGTTCTTTACCTTACAGAAGCCTTTCAGTTTCTTTTTTAATTAATTAATTAATTAATTAATTATTTTTTAATTAAAGA
>LZPO01088290.1:13487-27888 GCA_001675575.1 Neotoma lepida | reverse complement strand
AAAAAAAGGTAAGCGTGTAAGTAGTGTGAATGCTGTAGATATTAGAAGTGTAACAAATGAAAAAAGAAGAAATATTGTACAGAACAAAGTTACTATGACAAGTCCTCATGTTGACTTATGTGCTTGATTATAGGTAGACTTTTCCCTGTGCCCACTAGCTGCCCTGGTGCTCTCTACCAGTAAGGACACCAAGGACCAGGCAAACCGGGTAGAGTACAGTTAACTCCTTTCGCTTTACTCTTCTTTACTGGAATGGATACAACTTGCCTGGAGTACTGAAATACCAAGTGGGACATCTTCCTTGGAGAGTGTTTGAGTAAAAATAGAACAGAATAATTCATGAAATGAAAATTTGCATATATCCATAAATTATCCAAAGATATATATCCAACACATAGCAATGGAAGCCTGTGGAGAGGAGGGAAGTAGGAATGTGGGTTGGGGACAGGAAAACAAAAGCAATCAAGAGCATGTCCCTACCCAAAATGATAGTATCCCTCAAGCCCAGAGGTATAATTAGTTCTAATCTCTGTATATAAGGTCCTAAAGAAAGTAAAAGTTCTCTCTTTTCTTCCTTTGATACTAGGGATTGAACCTAGAGCATCTTGAATGCTTGGCAAGTGCNCTACCACATAGCCACATTCTCAAACCTAGAGGGGAAAGTGAATGAATAATTTTGAGTGAGCCTCTTCTTTCCTAATGCTCTTTGAAGACCCAATCTGGCCAGGCGCTGGTGGCGCACACCTTTAATCCTAGCACTCAGGAGGCAGAGCCAGGTGGATCTCCGTGAGTTTGAGGCCAGCCTGGTTACAGAGCAAGATCCATCCAGGACAGGCATCAAAACTATACAGAGAAATCCTGTCTTGAAAAGCCAACAACAACAAAAACAAAAAAAGACCCAACCTGACCAGAGATGGGAGTTCTTATCTCATGGGGTTTCCTTCATGCATAGCCCATGACTGCTCAGGGAAATTCAGCTGGAGTCTGTCTTCTTGCTACTTTCATTGAAAATGTTTGAAGTTAAGACATTTTCCTATGTGGATTATTTTGCACCAAAATGATCCATTTNTGTTACTTAATCCAAGATAACATATATCTACCTTCATCCAGTAAATACCATTTCATTGTGGAAGCTGCCCATCCATTTTCTCTAATATGAAGATCCTGTTTATTTTTAATACATGCTGTTACATACTTTCTACATATTACTCACTTATCTTTGTCAGTGGCTTTTTTAGAAATTGTTTTAGTCATCATATATTTCCCTGATGGTGGTTCTTGGTGAATTAAAAATTTTCAGCTATCACATTTACCCAGTTAAGTGTGAGATACTTTTATGGGCCAAAAGATTTTTAAAGATGGAATTTGGCTATTTCTTAACCTTTTAAAATTCTGTAGAGCTAATAAAAGCCAAGACAGGAAATATCTTTTAGAAATAAGCCTGGCATTAAAGAATAGAGGACATGTANATTTGGAGANTAATCACAACTTTAACTGAGGATTTGATGTGATTTAGACTGAAAAATAAAGCAGTTGTTTATGTTTTGGGGTCAGCATCCCTCACAGGAATAGGCTGGTCACCTAGGCGACTTTAGATCCCATCTAGCTGGCAATCAATATTAACCATCACACACTTTAAAAAAACAAACAAACAACCCCCACACACAATTTACTTATACTTGTTTGAATGAAACTTGCTGTCTTAGCTGAGCCGCTAACTCAATATATGACCATGGGCTTGTCATCAAATCAGTTTCCAATTCANCTTCTCGTGTAAGAAATGGGGATAACTCAGTCCAATCACTCCACTTACAGATTTAAGTATTGAATATGATTCTATACACAGAGAAACTAGCCCTGTACTAGGTAAAAAGCACATGCCATTCAAAAATCTGTCTTTCTTCTTTGGTGGGAAAAAAGCATTGCTGGAGATGTGGGAAATTCTCTGTGGATTGATTAATTTTGATTAGAACCTCATATTATTTACTTTTCTTATTTCTGTGACAAAATGTTGACAAATGCAACTGAAGGAAGGGAGGGTTTCTTTGCCTCACAAAGGCACAGAAATCACAGTGGGGAAATAATAGCAGCAGCAGCTGGAGGAAGCCAGTCACAATGTGTACAGTCCATCATGGTAGGAAAGCATGAGGTGGCCGGCCACATTGCGTGCAGTCCATCATGGTGGGGAAAGCATGGTAACAGAAGCATGAGGCAGCTGGCCACATTGTGTACAGTTCATCACTGGGGGGAAAACATGGTGACAGGAACATGAGGCAGCTGGTCACATTGTATATAATTCATCACGGTGGGAAAGCATGGTGACAGGAGCATGAGGCAGCCGGCCACATTTGTGTACAGTCAGGAAGCAGAGAGCCATAATTGCTAGTACTCATCTTTTTTTTTTAAAGGATTTATTTGGCTTACACTTCCATATTGTTTTTTTTTTTATTTTATTTATTTATTTTATTGCACATTTGTCCATGTGAAGGTGTCAGATCCCCTGGAACTGGAGTTACAGTCAGGTGTGAGCTGCCATGTGGGTACTGGGAATTGAACTTGGATCTTCTGGAAGAACAGACAGCCACTGAGCCATCTCTCCAGCCCTGTTATTACTCATCTTGCTTTCTCCTTTTTATTCAGTCCAGGACCCCAACCCATGGAATGGTGCCACCCATAGGTGGAGTGGGTCTTCCTATCTCAATAAATGCCATCTAGAAACTCCCTCACAGATACTCCCAGAGACCTGTCTCCTAGGAAATTCTAGATGCTGCTGAGTTGACGGTATTACATCACACTGTGAACCCTGAAACTCTTTGGCATGGGTTCTAGAGTCCCAGTTGGTGCTTTTTGTCTAATGCTGTTATACAGATATGTGAGAAACAAACTACTTTCTCTCCATTCCTCACTTCTCCCTGCTGTATGCGATTTGAAGTATATGCTCTGGTGACTGTGGAAAGGAAGCCAGATGCAGAAACTGCCACTGCTCTGTGTCTGATTGTGGGTAAGGTGTCAAACATTCTGAAGTGGAGGTGTTATTCTGATTATCTCTTGGGTGTAGTATCACTCTAACATTAAACAATCCTTCATCTAAAGAACAGCTTTCATCAGTTCTAAGCCCAAAGACCATTCTTTGGTCATGGAGCATCAACCTGTCACTAGCTTTGCTACTCAGTGTTGTGCATGGAACAGCAGCATTACCAACATTTGGTATGGAGAAGTGCAGAATCTCAGGTTCTATCTAGGCCTCCCAAGTCCCAGTTTTGTCAGGAATACTTAAAGTACTCAAAGCACTGTGTATTAGGTACTTGCATCCTTGCTGTAATGAAACATATGATAAAACTAACTTAACTAAGGAGCGATTTGGGGCTCACAGTTTAGGGAAACAGTCTATCCAAGTGGGGAGGTCAGAGCAGGAGCTTTGAGGCAGCTGATCCATTGTGCCTGAAGTCTAGAAGCAAAGAGAGATGAATTCTAGTGCTCAGCTTATGTTTTCCTTTTTTACTCAGTTTAGGACCCCAGTCTGTGGAGCAGTGCCACCCACAGTAAAGCTAGTCTTCCTTACAATTAACCTAACCTAGATAGTCTCTCACAGTCATGCTCAGAACCTGGTCTCCTAGGTGGTTCTAGATCCTGTAGTTGACAATATTAACAACATATAGTGTTTAAACACACACACACACACACACACACACACACACACACACACACACACACACACGTTACTTGTTTGAGAAAAGCTCACTGCCTTCATCTTCAAAGTGTGTCTCCAGAAATTTCATCAAATCTCATCAAGCTCCTGCAAGGATGCTTTCATTTTTATGAAAGGGAAACAGATCTGGAGAATGAAAGGAGCTTGCAGAGGGGATGGGGCGGATGGCTGTTGCATAGTGAGTGGGGCCATGATCACATGCAGGCGGCTGTCTCCATGTGAGATATCAGGACTCCTGCTGGAGCCACATCTGCCTTTTGATACCAGAGTTAATTAAACAGTTATAATACAGCACACCATTTGCATGAGATGATGCCTTTTGGAAGTTGTCAAAGTTTCTTTGAAATGAGAAAGATTGATTTGTACACTGGCATTTTAAAGACTTGATTAATGTCATGCTATTTATTGTGGCCACCCCTGATCTTTAATTATGAAATTATGCAGCCTGGAATNAGGCTGTTGGCCCCCTCTGCGTTAAGTTTAACTGAACATCACTTCTCTTTGATCTTTTGGTGTGGGCTTCAAAAATCAATATGCAAACTGCCTTGCTCTTAGACTCTTGATCCCCACTTCTCTTGGGGGCAGTCACTGATTTTTGAAGGTATAAGTGCATATCACTTCTACTGTGGCCAGCTGCTTCTGTATTTGCATTGTGTGGGCTGCTGGGGACTCTTGGTGAGTGGCTGAATCTGAACTGTTTCTTTCAGGCTTTTGTTCTCTCTCTTTTCTTGGGATATGTATACTCCAGNAAAAAAAGAGTTGTAGGTGAACATTAAGTTTGCATAGGAGTTGTTCAAGCTTCTTTGAATCAAATGAAAAAGTAAAAAATGTCATGATATCATTTTCTCGTAACAGTCCAATCTTTCTTACAACAAGGAAGTTGTTCTGAGATGTTTGAGTGGGTTCAATGGAATTCAAAGGTTTTAAAATTGGAAAGGGAAGCANAAGAGAGAACCTGAAAGATGGCAGAGTGAGAGGGACTTAGCTTGTGTTGCTAACTTTGAAGACAGAAGAGGAGGCACAGAATGCTGGGTGTCCCCTAGAAGCTAGAAAAGGAAAGAGTATGCATTCTCCCCTGGAGCCTTCCGGAGGAAGCACACTCCACCAGCATGTGGTGACCTTCATCCAGTGAGATCTAAATGAAATTTCTCATCCACAGAGGTGTAAAANAGGATATTCGGGTTGCTTTGTGCCATAAAACCTNNTCTCACCTCCTTCATGTCTGCAACAATATTCAAAGTAGATTGGAATAATCTTGAAGCCCAACAAGATTTAAGACTAAATACTTCAGTTCTGGACAANATAATGAAATACTNATATACCTTATAGATCATTTAATTGATTGATTGATATCAATAAGGGGGAAAGTTTTGATATTGTGAAAGAATCTTGCTGGNCTGTTTGGTCAGGANGGGGGCCANAGTACAAGGTCTACTTGGTCAGNAGGCCACAGCATGTCATGTTCCTTGGGAATTTCACTGTCATCAATAATTCTCTTTANTTCTTCCACCACACTTTTATGCACGTGAGCCTGTTTTCTGATTGTGACATCATGTTTGTAATTGCTATTGTTGACATGTCTAATTTTTTGTTAAGTCAGGGTTCAAACTCCAGGAACTCATGATTGAACTTGTTGTTCAATTCATTTGTTGTGACCCACACAGTAACACAGGTCCAAGTTCTTCTCCATGGCTNTCAAGAAACTCAAGACCACAGTTTAGGGGCAGATCATACTGCTTCTGCCTGCACCCTCTACTGAGAAGTAGTATTTAGATAAATTCCCTTTCAGATGGTTCTGTCACTAGATGGTAGTTCTAAGTGATACATCTAGACATGGTGAGTTAGTTATCTTTCTATCCTGCTCATTTTTGTTGTTTTAGACATATTTAAAACAACTTTGNTTTGAACTTTAGTCTCATGGGTGTGTTTTTACAAAGAGAAGTCGAAACCAACCAACCTCTTACTGTTTAGTGTATGGATAGCTTTGGCTTGCCATTATCAAGTCTTCTACATAAAATTTTCACATGCTTTTTAACACTTTGTNTCTGGCNAAAATGAAAATGTTGCTTAAANTCACACCATGGCAACTTTGTGCAGAATATGAAAACTTTCATGCTACTCATTGTTTTAATAAATCATTCACTTTAAGTAAGTGTTAAGAATGACTAGGATGTAGAAGCTTAAGATATAAAATGCTATCCCCACTCTTATGCAAAGAATTTTAATGTAGTTTAAAGATGTTGAGGGATGAGTTTTCTGTGCTGGCATGATGGGAATGTTGTACATTCCAATATGGTAGCCACTGGCCAGGTATTGTATGGTCATTCTTCACTTGAAATGTGGCTAGTACAACTGAAAAATTGAATTTACAATTTCATTTATCTGAATTTAAACACAAAATACCATATGTTGTAACAAGGCTGTAATATTCAGTTTGGGATTATCAGTTATGGTAGTCCAGGGTCCAAATTTGCTCTATTGACTTGTTAAANAATTATTACTATTTTTGTTTGTTTTGTTTTTGTAAAGAAAGTTTATTTTGTTTTCATGTTTTTTAAGAACATATTATTTTTGTGTATATGTGTGTACCTGTGACTGTATGTATGCACATGTGTGTGAGGGTACCCATGGAGGCTAGAAGAAGACTTCAGATTACCTGGAGCTAGGTTATTGGTGATTGTAAGCCTCCTAGTACAGATGTAGGTGCTCCCCAGTCCTCTGGAAGAACAGCCAGTGCTCTTAATTAACCACTGAACCATCTCTCCAGCTCCATCATGCTTTTTAAAATTATTCCATTGGAGTTGAATAGATACAATGTGAGAGAAGATTATTATTATTTATTATTATTATTCTACCTAAGAATAAAGTAAAGAAAAATATAGATATGTATATAATGAGAGAATTTTGTGGAAACTTTTTGAGAAAACCATCAAGTTTATTTTTAATATAATGAAAAGTATATTATATAAGAAATTCAGAAGAGGAAGGGACAGATAAATGTGGGAACCACAAGCCAGTCCTACTGTTTTAGTTAGGATTTCTATTGCCGTGATGAAACACCATGACCAAATCAACCTGGGGAGGAAAGGGTTTATTTGACTTATACATCTACATTGCTGTTCATCATCAAAGGAAATCAGGACAGGTCAAGAACCTGGAGGCAGGAGCTGATGCAGAGGCCATGGAGGGGTGCTTCTTACTGTCTTGCTCCTCATGACTTGCTTAGTCTGTATTCNTATAGAACCCAGGACCACAGCCCAGAAATAGCATCACCCACAANGGGATGGGCCCTCCCCCATCCACCACTAATTAAGAAAAATGTCCTATAGACTTGCCTGCAGCCCAATCTTATGGAGGTATTTTATTAATTGAGGTTTCCTTCTNTCAGATGACTTTAACTTGTATCAAGTTGACTGTAGTTGGGTTTTCTTGTCCTGCCAGCCCNCGAATAATGACAGGGAAACATTATTAATTATGAAAGCTTGGCCTTAGCTTAGGCTTGTTNCCAACTAGCTCTTATAACTTAAATTAACCTGCTTCTATTAATCTACATTCTGCCACATGGCTCATTACCTTTCCTCCATAATGTGTGTCTGCTTCCTTCCATGTCTCACTGGCATCTCTTATACACCTAGATCCATCCTGTGTTCCCCTCTCTCCCCAGAAGTCCTGCCTATTCTCTCCTGCCTCACTATTGTCTATTCAGCTCTTTATTAAACCAATCACAGTGACACATCTTCACACANTATAAACAAATATTCCACAACAGTTGACATAAAGCTATATAGGATGCCTACCATGCATGGGAAAACCACCTTGCAAAGGGCAGACTGGGGAAGCTGAAGAAGAAAAAGGCAGAAAAGCTCCACCTATTGCTATAGTTTTCTACTCATGAATTCAATTCACAGAGAAGCACGGCTCCTCTTCCTGCACCTGAGCTTTGTGATTAACCATGTTTTCTCATAATAAATTTTTTCTTTTGGCATACAAAAAAAGTAGATTGTAGTGGCACATACCCATAGGATATGCCAAAGAGATAGAGGTTAAGTCAGCCTGGGCTATACCTTTAGAAAAAAAAGAAAGCAAAGGAAAAAGCACATTGGTGAATTACATTTTTTGAGCACCAACCTGGCAAGGACTNTACTGTAAATGGGAGCTATGGTAATGTCTTAGTTTATGATCCTTTGGATGTATGAAACATTTAAAAGTAGAAAGGCAAAATGTGAGGCACTGTATAATTAGTACTCACCTAAGAAATCTAATAAATACCTTTTGTTATTACTCAATTTTTACATGTGCTGTAGTACTTAAACCACTATATATTTTGGTGTGAACATCAAGAATAAGACTGGAGTCTCACCAAAGCTCAGTATGACCCATAACAAAAGTGAGATTTGGAAAGCTGAGTGGAGGCTCCAGCACGTGGGAAAGGGGGAGTCTAGAGCTGAATGGTAACAATGTGAATGCAGACAGGTGCAGATGAGAAAANTAAACAGGGTCCTTGAGCTGATGGAGGTACTGCAGAGTCTATACATCTCTCCCTGAATTCATCCTTTGCCAAGAAGGCACAAGATTGATTGACAATAGACTGAAAGATGACTTTTTTGAGGTTGTGTGTTGGGGATAATCTAAGGAATCTGGCTGCATTAAGGTCAGAAGAGGTGTGCGGGTGAGACAATTGTGTATCCTTGTTGGGGATAATCTAAGGAATCTGGCTGCATTAAGGTCAGAAGGGGTGTGTGGGTGAGACAATTGTGTATCCTTGGTGATCTTCTAAAAGGGTATTGGTTGTAATTAGCTTGCTACTTCTCCTGTGCCTAAGGAAGGCTTTTATGCAGATTGCTATAAATAACACCATTCNTTAGCTGGAGTCAGCAGTGTCCTTTCCCACTGCATCAGCAAGAGGCTGGGAAAGAAATGAATTCCAAACTTCCAAGGTAAGCAGATAGGCATGACAGAGAATGTCTTTCCTTTGGGACAAACCACCACCAAGAGGTAGGGGTAGGTTGGTGGCTTAGTCCTGCTCCCCNCTCCCTGCTGATAGAACTAAAGGTTGATAAAATGTAAAGAAGAAAGACTAATTTTGGGTCACAGTTCTGGTGGCTGGAGAGTACAAACAGCATGGTGGCAGCATCTTACAATGGCCTCACAGCATACAGAATCACATGTATGAAAGGAAAGTCACATAGTGAGAGAGGAGAGAGGCNACTCTTAAGACAAACACTTGCTTTGGAACAATTCCAGTCCTATGAGACCTAATTTATCCCACATGGCTAGCATTTACCTTCTCACAAGGGTAATCATGACCTATGTCTCCCTTCCTAAAGGTCTTACCACCTTTCAATACCAGTAAATTTGGGTCCATATACTAATAGGTGAACTTTGGGAGACAAACCATATCTAGACTACAGTAGTTGGCAANGAGTTGACTTCAATATTATATGATCCTACATTTCAGGATGCTAGAATATTGTGTTGAACAGTCAGGTCATGGTCATGTGATTATCACCAAACCTTTCTATAGCTCAAGTTTCTTTTTATTTCTCTGCCTCATATTCAAAAAGAAGATATGACAATAAAACAAGAAAAGTAGAAAAAGTTATGAAATCCTTATAGGAGGCTTTTAGGACATTGGAGGCACACTCTCAGAAGTTATGCGATCTCTTGTACAACTCCCTGTGTTCTATCCAGAGCATTGTTTTGAAAACAAAATGAAACAATCCTGCCATGCCTTTATTGGGTAAGCACTTGTTCTTGGATGCACCCCACCATGATATGCCACCATCTGTCACACTCACCAGAGGCTAAAACAATATGGCTGCCCATGAGCTCTTGGACCTTGAAATTCCCAAATATAATGCCAAGTCANTTTCTCTTTGTATGTTAGCTGCCTCTAGTATTTCATTGTGACAATGTGAAACTAACTAATTAATAATAGCAGAGATATAGAAAGTTTTCTGGGAAACCTCTATTCCAGGCTCACTGAAAAAGGCATCATCTTTTTGGTGTATGAGCATGACTGTATTTACAGGGTTTAACTGTGAGCAGTACTCATTGCTGTTGGAGCCGTGAAGCATGAGTCTATAACGAGAACCATGAAAATAAATTAAGACAATCCAAATGAGAAAAGCAAAGCTTATTTATTCTGGTCTTGTAGCAAGGGAGTCAGCCATGTTCATTTGCTTTTATGTAGAAAATGAAAAGCAGGCAGAAAAATGGGGAAGAAGCTTTGTAATGGAAAGAAGAAACAGAGNCATGCATGTCCTGATTGGAAGCTACTGGCGTGGAGAAGCTGTTGCAGCTAACAGCAGTGTGGCACCTTGTGAATGGACAGCAGAGCAGATATGTCTTTCTCCTGGATGGTCCTAACTTAGATGGAGGGAGGGAAATTAAAAAAGTAGACAGTTACTAAGTTCTGGTCAATTATGGTTCATCACTTTAAAAAGTTGTTATTTAGCTTTGTCGAGTTTTCTTAGAGTTAACACACTCTAGCATAGTTCAAGGATTACATAGAAGGCAGATGATAAAAATAGACCCCAGGGCACTGCATAGATCCAGGGCCAATGGTATAGACTAGTGTGATGTCCTTCCTTTCTTTCTCCCTATACTGAAACATTGAAGACTTATGGATAACTATAACAAAAGGTTAGTGTATATTACTTCAATGTCTCTGGCACCCATCATTTGTGTGCCTTTCATGTTAACGTCTCCCATTTACTAAGAGGGAGGAAACACACACTTTCTATCAAGTGCTCATAATGATAGTTACATAGGCTAACACAACCACTTGACAATTTGATGAAAGCTATGGGTTCCCTCCATGTGCTCAGAGTCACATGGAGGGCCCATGATTCTTGGATGGTTGGACCTATGCCTAGATTTTCTTTTTCTGTAGCTTGCCATTGGTTGACAGCCCTGGAGGGATGAAATAAAGACCCATTTGAAGATGTGTCTCTCATATACAGAGATCAGATGGAAGTGACTTGCCCTGTTCAATTCCTTTCTGCCAAGGTGAGCTCAAACATCAAGCATCCTTTTTCTCTGACTAGTAAAAAAAATGCCCTTGTTTCTCTAAGCTGGCTTTACCAACCTGGAGGCACAGTAAGCAGACAGAAGACCTGTCAAATGATCAGAGATTGAAAGCCTTTGTTGGACTCAAGCAAGAGTTTATTGAACTACACGAGTTGTGTTTGTTGTTTAGTCTAGTGTTCTCCACCCGAATATTCAGTGAGTTCATTCATGCATGTTGAGCTGTGGAGCTACTTCTACCAACCTATATCTTCACCTGGCTCCATGCCTCTCTCCATTAAAGGAGAAGTCAGACAGTTGTCTACAAGGCTCTACACCATCACTGGAAACTGCTTGTCTGTCTTCCTTCCTATCCATATTGTACCAGAGACCAGAAGCACAGGAGCAGTTGGGCCAAGAAGTTAGAACAACTTTATCCACAAACACTGGTGTGCTTGAGACTATACATAGATGGTGCTGTCCTTGCTAGGGGACAACACACTTCCAAGGTAAGATGAGAACCAATATATAACCTCATACCGATGACAGTTTCTATGAAGGAAGTCTGCCTTTGCAGCTCCTTTTCTGTAACAATTGATATACATGTGTTTCAAGCATCCTGCGAGTTGTATTGGACTGTGCAGGGCTAGAAAGTATGTAAGATAAAGAAAAAAATCTTGATCAAGAACTTCTCCCTTTTCTAAGTTAAAAAAAATCATTTTTGGTAGACGGAGGTGAAGAGAAATCTGATTTTATCAATTAAACTGTAAGCCATGATTGAAGAATGAATGCTAGATCAGATGCTGTGGGTCCAAGACCTAACTGAATTTGTAATTAAAGAACTGAACTTCTGTCTTCAACACCTCTTGAAAGAGTTGTAAACAGTTCCTGGGCCCATCGAGTTAATCTATAATGTGAAATGATGATATTTAACTTGAGTCTGTCATGGGAAACAGATAAGGCACTCAAGAGTCCTTCAGTCCTTGATGCCTAGTGCTCTTGTGATGTTGAACAACTCATGGACTACTAAATTGACATTTATAGCATCCAGAAAAAGTATTTTCTTCTGTCCTTGCATTTAAACTCATGCTCTATCAAGGTCAAAGGCTTATAATAACATGGAGGCTGAGTCACACATTGTCCTAGTTTGTTTTCTATTACTATGATAAACATCAGGACCAAAAGCAGCTTGGAAATGAAAGAGTTTATTTGGCTTACACATCCAATCACAGTCCATCATTGTGGGAAGCCAAGGTAGAAACTCAAACAGAGCAGGAACTCAAGTAGAGCAGGACCTGGTTTCAAGATAAAGTATTTAGCCCATGTTCATATTATGATGATGTGGTAGAGCTGCAACTCCACCCACTCTTTGTCTGATTTTGGATACTTGGCTCTAACCACTGAGACATGGTACCTTCCTAATGTTCAGTGGATGTGCTGTGGATGTTCAGTGGAATCCTAGTGTTGTCTCCTTTANATATGAANACTTCATTTGATTGATTCTAATTGGGAATTGCAATAACCAATTTGGAGCTGGTGTTGCATCTGATTTGAATAAGTGTGACAGGGCTGCTGAATGGTAAAGCTGTGGCACAGGCCTTGGGATAATATACATGCCTTCTGAGTTAATGTGAAGGTATATACAAATGCTGACTTAAAAAAAAAGACTAAAACTATTTTATCTACTGTCTGAGACACCAGCTGCTTCCTGTCTCAAAGGACTATTTAGATGTTAATTAAATAAAAATTATAACATGATTGGGTGACTGGGAATTGAAGTCAGTGATTCTTATGCTTCACAGTGCCTGGTATACATGAGAAGTGTAATCTGATTATGGACATTTTAGTGTCACCAGCTATGCTAAGGCCACAGTTAATTAATTAATTAGCTAAAAAGTTAATTGTTTTTGTAGTGTAGGGGAGTGAATCTAGGACTATTGGCATTCTATNATCAAGCTACCTTCCCAGCCATGACTCATTTAATTTTAAATGGAACAAATAAAGTATCTGGAACAGGCTTTGGGGTCAGTTAGGATGTGCCCATGAGAATGTCAGAATGCATGTTAAGAGAACTTTTGGATTATGTAGAATGTGTGGCAAAGGCAGACATTAGACTNACGAATNTAGATCAACAAGGGACAGACAAGGTAATCCTTTGCCTTTGCTGTCAAGAAATTCCCTGAGGGGTCCCTCACAGGCCCCCCATGTCAAATTCCATTCAGTCCTTTCCTTTCATCATGGAAGAAACTCCTTCTCAGAGTAATTAAAGAATCTAGTGCCTATTGNACAAAACCATACTGCTCTGGAAGAGAGAGCTATAGAAGAGAGAATAAAAATTCAAGAGAAACCATAAAGCAAATATTATAAAGATTCAATTTGAACAAGAGAGAANTCTTAATTAGAAGAGGTGATAGTTCATCAACCAGTGTGACCATTCAATTTAAATTAACTTATATGACTAATAGNAGTTTTTCATTTGATCAGATATAACTTGACAAAAGGGAACCTTTCCAAAGTTAGGGTTAGGGCTGGGGAAGGGTTTTTTTTTGTCTTTCAGGAGAATAAAGGCTAATTCGGAAGAACACTGGACAAATGAGACATCTGAAGAAAANGGACAAATCATCCAGCAAAAATGTCCCACGAAAAAGATTTTTTGCAGTGCACCATGACCACGCCTATTAGCGACTTTGAAGTCTCTAAAAAGATGATGGGATCCCACAACAATGACTCCACACAGATTATGATAATGCCACCAAGCTGAAAAATNCAACCCAAAGATCAGCTTTGGACTACAAATTGCCCAGGACAATATTGAGATGGCTAGCTGAGATGATACAGCCTCACAGACTACTCTAATCAGGACTTGACCATAATCCTAAATTTTCTTTATGTCCCTATAAGACTACTAACACCTCCAATCAGCAGGAAGTAGCCTAGAAAACTATGCCCACATTCCCCAAAAATGGATTATGGATGTTTGTCTTTGTTTAGGGGATGGTTAAAAATTATTATTGGTCATAGTCAATCTCTTTCTAAAAGAAGAAAGAGGGATATGATATAGAAATGTATTATATAGAAATGATAGGATAAAAGGGTAGAGTACTGAATCTACTCTGAAAAAACAGAGATAGAGAAATGATAGGATAAAAGGATAGATCATTGAATCTACTCTGAAAAGAAAAAAGTGAGAATATGGATATGATAAGATGAAACAGTAGATTATTGAATCTACTCTGAAAAAAAAGATACAGATATGATAGGATAAAAGGGTAGATTGTTGAATCTACTCTGAAAAGAAAAAAAACAAGAATATAGATATAAGATAAAAAGGTAGATTATTGGATCTACTTTTAAAAAGCAACTACTAGTTTTAAATTTTTTTTATATTGTATACAAATTTTGTATATTGATGCAAATTTGAGATTATTTTTGTTGGAGCATACTTTACATACATTTCTAGTCTTGTTCAAGGTATTATACCTGTACAGCTCATTTAACAATGTAATACAATTTTCTAGTCCTTGAAAGTTATTACCAACTAATTAGGATATAAAGAAATGCAAGTTAGTAGTTAGTCACCTATTACAATTGAACTTGTAGTCATAGTAGGTATGTTTTCAAGGTCAAACAGAAATATATTTTAGATAGACAGGTCATCTTCAAATACTTCATAGATCTACAGAA